>CM053787.1:690698228-690980728 GCA_028749045.1 Cupressus sempervirens
GTATTGACTTCTTACCATTTGGGTCCTTCTCAAATTGACATCAATGTTGGATGTTTGTTGTTGTAGTTGTACCTTTATCTTTACCTTTCTTATTATTATCTTGGAGATTTCTATTCATTTGATGGATTTATGTGTCATGTACCTTATATTCAAAGATCTGAGACGACATATTGTATTTTGATTTACTTGTATTTATTATTGCATACTTGCGACATGTGTAGTCAATGTTGTTATTTGGATGTGCTTCATTGTATCATTTTTACTTATATATTTTCTTATGAGATAATGTATTTGTTATTCACATATGATTTTGAGCATTGTGCTTGATATTAAAACTAATTAATAAAAATTTCTTAATGTGACTCATTGTAAAGGAACCCATGAGGAATGAAAATTGTATCAGTAGTTTTTATGTGTACTTGATGTGTATGTGTATTTTGCTTCTACATTGTTATCTTGATGTTGTAAAAGCTTTTAAGGAAAAAAATGTTTAGTAAAATATTGTAACAAAATATATTAATTTCTTTTTGATTCTCGAGTAGGGTGTATTCAAAATGCTACCATTGATTTTGCTAAAAAGGATGAAACATTATTTACATTCCGTTTACTGCTAAACCGTGTCTGATGGTTTGGGAGTGTTGCCACAGTATCTCTAGCAGCTGAAAATGTCAAATATTTTATCTCTCATATCCACAATTGTTTTTTTGGATCAATGTATCTGTGTGTTTGCATATGTCCTTTCATGGCCTTACAAACAAATTTTAATATTTTATTATTTTGAAATCATAAATGATAAAAAGATATGTCACATAGTGGGCATTGGATTTATGATGGTTTTGTGTCTCCAAACTCCCCAAATCACATTTAGTTTTGTGCTCTTCAAACTCTTTAGCTTATTGTTAGTTTTGTGGTGCATTTTGAATTTTTCAAATTGAAGCTACAAGTCAAAAGTTATACTATAATGAGTTTGGTGTTCTATTTTTTTGGGCGGGTTGAAGGTTTAGTCTTATGGAAAATCCTTTTGGTTAATAACCAAGGACTAAGGGCTATCTATTTGGCCAAATTAATCGATGCAGGATCTCTACCTTGTCTCTTTTTGATGTAATAGTCTTACACTTACCAAGACTTGATTGGTGTTCTAATTTATTTATTTATTTTTATCAATAAATGATTGAAGTCTTTTTAATTATACTAACTTAATAAAAGAACAACAAAGTATCTCTATTCAAATAGACACTAGTAGGAAAAAATTGAGAAGAAAACCTCCAATTTTGCCTGAAATCATAATCCTTTATTATTATATGGTTAAAAGAAGCATATACCACAATTTCATAAATTTCAATTTACTTGTATTTCATATACAATAAGATTTCCATCTGAAAGATGCTAGTTATATCATTCTTTATTAAGTACAGCCTTTGCTTTTTAGAGGTTTTGAGGATGGTGACTAAAGCATTTGGATCATCATTTCCTTGCATAAACTACACCACTGTAGTTATGGATAATGAGTTTACATCATATTAACCTACTAATATGTAATGAAGCTCATAAAAGACTTTAGTTCCATTAGAAAATGAGTTCAGCAGGATCTGATATTTCTATTTTCTAGACGTGATATCCTTTAGTTTGTTTCAAGCAATTTCTTGTTATCAAATTTGTGATACAATATATTAATACGATTATAAAATCTACCTCACCTTTATCATATGATCCACCTGAGTCTAAATTAAATGTCTTACAACCTTTTTGATTAGTGATTAATAGTCAGTTTGATATTAGGAGTCAAACTTTTATTAAAATATTTAGCAAGATTATTTAATTCTTAGTTTGCTAACTGCTTGGGTTTGACAGGATAATCTCCTAATCAAAATTGAGTCTCTACTAAGAAGAGTGTCGCTTCCTTTGGCTTTGTTATTAAAGTGCATGACAAAATTTAGATATTAAATAACCCAGATCTTAGAGTTCGAATCATACAGGCTAACTTCAGATATTAATCCTCGACGCCCAAATTCACACATTCTTTTAGTTCAAATAGACAACAATCACTGGGATACAAGATCCAAGTATACTGAAATCGTATACTATATTGATATATGAATAATTACATATGATCCTTCGTTGGTTGCAAAAATCTATAACTATCTAGACTTATTTACATATCTTTAATAGTAACTATAATTATGTCTATAGAGGATGATTCCTTGCTACACCATTGGTTTCATCCTTGAGATTAGAAAAGATTATATAATAATAACCTTAAAACACTAAAATGGGGACTTAAGCTTAAAAACTGCTATTCATTCTGCACACAAAGACAAAAGGAAAAGCGGGATGAAGTCTCCATATGATATACATGTATCCATTAAGCTAAATCAATATTAAATTTGATGAATGCTCAAGAGCCATCCCGATCACTTCAGCTACCTAATTATATGACCAAAATCAATCGGAGATAAGCCAGGGAAAAGAAAAGAAACCCCAAACTGATTGAATGTCAAAAATTGCTCTATTTACCATAACAAATTATTCCATTCATGATAAAATTTAAACAAAGATATGCCACAGCTATAAATGCAAAAATCGCATTCTCACCAAAGCAAACTTAAATGTTGAGAGTTTTATATATTGACTGTAATTTACAATCTAAGCTTATCATTGAGAGGACAACTAACTAGGTAAATGCAATATCCTGAACGTAACTGAAGTATACATACAGATAACTATATTGTAGATATAATATATCCCCCGAGTACAAACGGTTTTCTAAGAAATAGATACATAATAGATAAGTCTAACAGATATGTAAAGGACCCATCTACCATTTCACAATAACTTAAGGATCCTAAACACCAAAAACCAAAGTCCACCAAAAAAACTAACATGCACGCCAGTCTCTAAAGGATTAAACCTCATTCTTTTTCATACAAACCATAATAATTTCTGCAGCTTCCTTAATATTGATTAATATTGATGGAAAGAGATAGAGAAAAATATAAAAAATAAAGAGAATGATAAAGTTGGAAAGATTTAAGAAATTATATACTAATATATTGAAAACATATATAAAATCTGATTCCTTTACATTCAGAATGTATAATAACAGAAAATTCCCGAATAACAAATTATGAAGATGCTGTTCATCAACAACCATAGACCTCTATTTTCCTAAATATCTCTTGATAGTGCTACAGCTACATATATTTCACTTTGCCCTATTTTCTAGATAGTTTTGCCCTTGTTTTAGGCTTTTCAAAAACAAAAATAAAAAAACACTCACTGTATGCTGCAGACAGAAAAAGGAAGCAAAAAATAAGGACATTTGATTAATATTTTAAATCAACCCTAGGAAGTTTCATAGAAATTTATAAATTAATATTTATTCTTAACCTAAAAGTCTTGCATGAAAAGTGATTGACTGGACACAGCAAGTTGGAGATGGTAAGAAGGTCTACACTGAAATAAATGAGGCACTTGGAAAATAATTCCAACACTTCATCTTAATTAAAATGGTCATCTATAATTTCCAATCAATCTCTTTGATGCACAAAACTTTCTTGTCCCAATGGTTTGGTGAAGATGACAGCATATTGATCCTCTGATCTCCAATGCTCCAAAATAAAATTGCCATTTGCAATGAGCTCCCTGATGAAATGATACCTTGTGTCAATGTGTTTGCTTCTTTTGTAAAAAATTGGATTCTTTCATAATGCTATGGCTGAATTGTTGTCAAAATATATCTTTCATTACATCCTCTTGTTCTTGTTTAATTTCTTTCAATACTCTTCTCATCCAAATAACTTGACATGCTACACTTGTGGCTGCTACATACTATGCTTCAACTGATGAAAGAGTGACAATTGGTTGTTTCTTTGAAGCGAATGATACTACACCTGATCCAAAATGAAAAGAATAACCTAAAGTACTTTTCCTCGTCAATGCACCCTGCATAATCACTATCCATATATCCTATCAACCTAAAATCATTTGATCTTGAATAGAGTATTTCATAATTTTGTGTTCTGCTAATATACTTCAAAATTCTTTTGCCTACTTGCCAATGTGAAACTCTTGGAGAATTAATGAATCTTGAAATGAGACTAACTCCAAACATGATATCTAGCCTTATGGTTATTAGATATATGAGACTCCCAACAAGTTTCTTATACAAAGTTGTATTTACATTAGATCCTTTGTCACCTTGACTTAGCTTCATGCCCATGACAATTGGTGTTCGTGTTGATTTACATTTCAACATATTAAACCTCTTCAAAATATCATTAACATACTTTGCTTGAGAAATGAATATATCATTTTCATTTTGTTTCACTTTAATGCCAAGAAAATTCTTCATTAAACCCAAATTAGTCATCTCAAATTCTTGTTTCATAGGTGATTTAAACATATCAATTGATAAATCACCAGTGATAATTGAGTTGTCAACATATTAAAAAACAATTAAGATCTCACCTTGCTCATTCAACTTAGTATATAAGGTAGGCTCACTATTTCTTTTATTGAATCCATTTTGTAAAAGATAAGAATCAATTCTACTATACCAAGCTCTTGCAATTTGTTTGAGTTCATGAAGTGCCTACTTGAGCTTATAAGCCTTGTTTCCATGACCCATAATCTCATACCTATGTGGCTGCTCAACATAAACCTCTTCTTACAAGAAGCCATTGAAAAATTCTGATTTTATATCCATATGATTATTTGTCCACTTATTTTGAGCTGCTATGGCTAATATAGTCCTCACGGTGTCTAAATGAGCTATTGGTGCAAATGTCTCTTTGTAGTCTACATCGGGTTGTTGTGAGTAACCTTTTGCTACAAGTCTTGCTTTATTTTTTCTCAACATTATCATTTGCATTCAACTTTGTCTTGTAAACCCACTTTACTCCAATCACATCTTTGCCTTCAGGAAGACTCACTGATTCCCATGTTTAGTTCTTTTCTATGGCATCAATTTCTTCATCCATTTTTCTTCTTTAATTACTTCTTTGTAGTGAATTGGATCATCAAGATGTGAATATAAATTAAAAATAGAAGTCTAATCTACACTACTTTCAGCATTATCTTGCTCATAAATGTCTCTCAAACTTCTGATTTTTTGTCTCCTTGAGCTTGCTAGTGTGGGATTTGACATGGTACTTTAATTTGTGATTGTGGACTTGATGGATCAAAAATAAGAGTCCCAATTGAATATGGTGTTTTTTGTACATTTGATGGTGTATTTTCTTGTGAGCATGGGGCTATCCTAATGCTTGATAATGGTGTCCTTTGACCCAATTGCTGAGCTTTGAATGGGTGTAGGTGGAGTCACATTTGAAGTATGTGTTGATGCAATATATTCATCTTTCTCTTGTAGTATTTTGGCTGTGATATTAATTTTCTTATCCAAGGTTCCATCCCATGCTTCATCTTCTACAAATTGCACATCTCTACTAATTATCAACTTTTTCTGATTGGATTGTATAGCTTATATGCCTTTGATTGATCACTATAACTAATAAATATACACTTGTCTCCTTTGCTATCAAATTTTTCTCTCAATTGATTTGAAAAATGTGCTTATGCCACACATCCAAGTACTCTCATATGAGAAATACTAGTTTTTTCTTCCACTCCATGCTTCTTCAAGAATCATAGTTTTCACACTCTTGGTTGAACATCTATTCATTATATATGCTGCACATAATAGAGCTTCAGCCCAATACTCATTTGATAAATATTTTTCTTTCATCATGCTTCTAGCCATTTCCATTATTGTTCTATTTTTCTTTTCAGTTACTCCATTTTGTTGAGGGGTATATCTAGTAGTGAATTGCTTATGAATTCCATGTTCCTTGCAAAATTTTAGAAATTAATTTGAGATGTATTCACCACCTTTATCTATTCTCAATGCTTTGATGTAATGACCACTTTTCTTTTCAACAAGAGCCTTAAATTGATGGAAGTAAACAAACATTACATCCTTATGTTTTAGAAAGCAGACCCATGTTTTCCTTGAATAATCATCAATGAATGTCAAGAAGTAATTACTTTCACCAATGGAGGGTGTTTGCATTGGTACATACAAATCTGAATGCATGATCTCTAAAGGTTTGTTGGCTCTGATTGACATACCTATTGGAAATGATTCTCTATGTTTCTTTCCTAATATGCAACCTTCACACACCCTTGCTAGTTTCTATGTGAGGGGTAATCTTTTGATCATGCTTTTGTTATGAAGCAAGTTTAGTGCTACAAAGTTTAAATGGTTCACCTAATCCTTGGGCCACGTCCACAAACAACAAGTCTAATATTATTACAATCCATTGATTACAACTTCATTATAATTTGTAATCTCTTATAGCTCAATACCACCGCAAGAACCAAGTTCACATCACAACAATAAAACAATCCCTAACCCGAATCCATTTTGTATAAGTAATTTTATGCTGCTTTAGGGTTAGAATATGTTAGCCAAAGAATTTATGATGTATTGTACTTCCCTAATCAGTCATGACAAACTAACAATCACCCACTTGGGGACTGATTAAACTCCATAATAGACAACAATCTCTCACTTGGAGACTGATCCTGTAGCAATACCACTACCACATTGGGCTCCCACTAGATCAAACTACGCTAGACTCTATTGTTCTTTTATTCATGTTCAGTTGAGAAGACTAACTAAAGTTGAAGAGGAATTTAGCTTCTCCCTTGTCACTACCTTTGTAAACATATCTGCTAGATTGTTAATATGGATCTTATCTATTTTTAACTGTCCACATCCAAAATTGAACAAATGAAATGGTACTACAACTGTATGTGTTTGATCTTTGAATGTAGAGCTGAATTCTTTGCAAGATGAATGACACTCTAACTATCTATAAACAAATAATTATCCTTTCGAGGGAGTCCCAATTCTTCTAAGAAGAACTGAAACCATATCATCTCCTTCACTACCTTTGTAGCAGCAACATACTCTGCCTCTATAGTGCATAAAGAATTAAACTTCTATAACCTAGAAACTTAGCTCACAACTACTCCACCAATAGTAAAGACATAACCTATAGTACTCCACCTCGTATCAATATCCCGTACCAAATCTAAGTCAACTTAGCATTGTAAATTAGAAGTAGAGCCCCTAAAGTGTAAACAGTTATTGGATGTTCCTCTCAAATATCTGAGAATCCATTTGACTGCATTCTAATGCTCAATTCCTAGATGACTTATATACATGCTAATGACTCCCACAATATGTGTAATATCTGGCCTTGCATATACCATAGTATATATCAAGTTTTCTACATCTAAAGCGTAGGGTACATTGGACATTTTATCCTACTCTTCTTCTGTCTTGGGACACATCTCCTTAGTCAACTTCAAATAACTAGGTAAAGGTGTGCTGACAACTTTAGCATTCTTCATAGAGAAATGTTGCAACACCTTCTCAACATAATCAACTTGAAATAGTATCAATTTTCTATTCTTCCTATCTCTACAAATCTTCATAACAAGGATTTTTTTTGCTGCCCCCAAATCCTTGATATCAAATGCATGTGCTAACTGGCATTTCAGCCCCTTAATGTGATCCATGTTAGACCCATTTACAAGCATATCATTAACATATAAACATAAAATAATGTAGCTATCATTATCCAACCTCGTAAAATAAACACAATGATTTGAATAACACCTACTATATCCATGCTCATGTATAAAACTATCAAATTTTAGATGCCATTACCAAGGTGCTTGCTGCAAGCCATATAAACTTTTGTTCAATTTGCACACTAAGTTATCCTTGCCTTTGACCTTAATCCCTGTGGCTGAGGTATATATATCTCTTCATCGAAATCAATGTGAAGGAAGGTTGTTTTAACATCAACCTACTCCAAATGCAAATCTTCAATAGCCATAATGTTTAAAACAATGCGAATAGAAGTCATTTTAACAATAGGAAAAAATACCTTATCAAAATCAAAGCCTTTTTATCTGTCAAAATCCTTTTACAACTAACCTAGCTTTAAATCTTTTCATACCTGTATCCTTTTATTTTAACCTGTAAATCCATTTATTTTGTAAAGCCTTTTTACTTGCTGGCAATTTGCATAAATCCCAAGTCTTATTTTTTAGCAAAGAGTCCATTTGGTCTTTCATAGTAGACTCCCACTAAATCTTAGTATCCACCTATATAGCTTCTTCATAACATTCATGTTCAGCAACATCTATTAGTAAAATAGAATACAAAGAAGGTGAAAATCTTTCTAGAGGTCTAATTAGCCTTGTTAACTGTCTAACATTCATTGGTGTGTGTGGTACTTGTTGTTGTGGTTGTTGCACATCATGAGGAATGGCTAGAACATCATTCTTTGGAATATCATCTAGCACTACATAATCATCTTCTTTCTTCTCATGTTGCTGCAATAGATCTTTCTACAACACTTTCTCATTGAATATGACATCCATGCTTCTTACACTTTTTCAATTTTCAAAATCTTAAAGCCTATAACCAAATTTGTTAATGTCATATCAAAAAAATACACATTTCTTTGATTTAGCTTCCAGCTTGGTTCTATTTTCAGAATCTATATGAGTAAACACTTCAGAACTAAAGGTTTTGAGAAAAGAATAACTCGCCATTTACTAGTCCATGCTTCTTCTAGAATACCACAACCTAAAGGAGTAGAGGGACCTCTAGTAATCAAATATACAATAGTATTGACAACCTCCACCCACATGTATAAGGGAAAATTTGCATGCAACATCATGCTCCCTGAACACTCCATTATAGTCCTGTTCATATGTTCAGCCGCTTGATTTTCTTGTGGAGTCCTTGAAATAGTTTTCTATTTATGAATATCATTAGTGGAGTAATAATCTTTAAATTCTTGACTACAATACTCACTGTCATTATCAGAATTGAGACATTTTAATTTCTTACCAGTCTCATTTTCAATCAAGCATTTCCATTTCTTAAAATTTTGACAAACATCAAATTTCTAACTAAAGAAATAAACCCATGCTTTTCTAGTTGTGTCATCAATAAATGTAGCATAATAATGAGAACCACCAAGGGAAGATACTTGTGCCACTCCCCATACATCTATATGCACAAGCTCTAACTTATCTCTTTTATTTTCCTTCCCAGATGTAGTGCCTACCACTAGTTCACATTTTTTGTTATCATTGTCAAACTCTTTTAGGGTTAGTTTTATGTTGATGGTTAGTGGTATTGTTTTGAGACTATCAGATATTGTGCTATGGATTCAGTTGATATGAGATGAGATCACTTAGACTTTACATTTCATGTATGCATGATGATTATTTTCAATGTTTGCAGTTATTAATGATGATTAGTAAGATGATTTATTATCATATGTATTTTCTTATGGATACTTACCCCATACTTGCATGTGTATGGTGTGCGTGTTTGCTTTGTGTGTTTGCTTTTGTATGGTGTGTCTGATGTGGTGAGGAAGGGAGTCGTAGTCACCTGCTAGTTGGGATCTATATGATGCACCACTTCCTGCCATTGCCTATTTAGTTTAGTATATTTGTGCTTGTACATGCATGGTCTTTATGAAAGTTGCAGGTACTGGGTATCGACTTCCCTGAATTGCTAGGATGAGCATACCCTATCACATTATCTCAATGATAAGAGAGGGGAGATAAATTCTCAAGTCCAAATCCCAACCCTTTAAGCCATTTGTCCTAATTGAAAAATTAGGACAAGTATCTGAGTTGAGTACCCTCCGAATATGTCAGATGACATAATTTGCGATATTAACCCTTGGTTTGATTTTGTATGTATTTTGGCTATGATGGGTTTTCATATTTATACCTTGTGAGTCTTTGATGTATTTTCTATTAATTAAGCCTAATTAAAAGATTTAATTAATGGTTTAATTAAATGAAAAATTAATATGGTATTCTAATATTTATTTTATTTAATTAATTGAAAAATTAATTAAATAAAATAATTAAATTTGAAAATAAAAGTTAAAAGTTTAAATTTGGAACGTGACAATATTTATTTTAATAATAATATATTTGGAGTTCATTTTTAAATAAATGACTAAATAATAATATTATTAAAGCTAATAAATATTTTAGCAATAAAGTTTTGGAAAATGAAATTTAAAAGTGGAAAATATATTAAAATTATTAAAAGATTCTAGATTTCATGTGCTTACAATATAAATATATTAAGATAAGAATAAGTGGAGATATTAAAGTTTGTGCATGAGATTTAAGAAATAAATAAATAATATTCGAAAGAGTAAAGTAAATATTATATTAATTAATGTGCATTATTTTAATATTTAGGAGTTTGCAAATTTTCAACAGTTGTCATGTAGACAACACATGGGTTTGCACTCTAAGAATGCACAAGTTGTCTACACTTAGGAGTTAGCATTTTATTTGAGCACATGGTGTCTACAACCTTAAGACTCATCTAGAAGGTTGGAGAAGACTCATACTTGGTTGTCATGCTTATCTTCTAGTTGTTTCTAGAGACACTCTAGATGCATCTTAGAGGCCTTTAAATAGAGGTTCTCCTAGTGTGTTTGGACAAGCTTAATGGAAGCTACAAGCTACAAGCTTAATGAAAGCTACAAGCTTCAAGCTTCAAAGCTTATATGCATTTGAGAAGCTCATATGCTTCTACATACTCATATGCTTCTATATGCTCATGCTCATATATTTCTACATGTTCTCATGCTTTTTCTAGCACTTCTAGTCACTTGGAGGATTCGGTTGGCTTGGATCTTGGAGGAATTGCGAATGATGGAGAAGAAAGGGTTTTTCTATGGATTTCCGAGGCATGGTGGATGAGCACCAGTGTCTAGGTGCACTCATGATATTCACATATTCTCTTTGCACTATTTCTCTTCTTGTCTTCATCGTGTCTGTTATATGTGTCTGAATACTCTTTATGATTGAATCTAGAATTTGAAATTAGAATCTAGATATGCTATTTGGTTGAGAAGAAAACAATAGAAAACCCTAGATCCAATTAAGGAAGAAATTAGATCTAAATGAGTTTGGGTTTGAATTAGAATCAAATTGATAAATAGATTTGAAAAAAAGATTTCTTAATCTATAGTCAAACCTATTTAAAAATTAATGAACAATTATTTTAAGAGAAAATTCTTAATTGTCCTGTAACTGCCCCTTGGATAGACCTGAACTCAGTCATTCATAACTTTTTATTGTGATCAAATTTGTTCGATCACTCCTATCAGAATTGGCACAACTTGGCCCTCTCCAACATATTTCAATTTCAGCCTGATCCAACAGTTCATTAGGGAGATATGGCCATCGTACTAAGACTATTTTATTCAAGAACATATATTTCTCCATTTACCATAACTAAGAGTTCTTTATACTTAAACTTCACAAAAATAATATATCAAAGCATGAAATGAATTAAAGATATTATTGTAATATTTTCTTATTAGAATCTTATTAATATAATTTTATATGATTTATTATCTAATCTAATTAAATCAAATTTAATTAAGATTAGTTAATAGTAGAAGAAGTCTAATTAATTATTAGTCAATCTAAGTAAATGGATTTTTAAATGAGAGAAAATTAAAAGAAAAAAGATATTAATATAGTTTATATAGCAGACTTTTAATATTATTTAATGTATATTAAATACTATTTAATATATATTAGTTAATTAAGGGATGGTAAAGATATTTAATGATGATTATTATGATGATTTTAATTAAGAGACTTCAACGATATTGGTTAAGATCTATTGACCAGGGGTCATTGTTACATTATAAAATTGTTATAACATTACTATGATTTGAGTTATTATGTTATTATAACAAGTTATGTATTATTAAATAAATTATTGATATATCTTAATGGTGTTAAGAGTTAGTTAAATATTAACTAATGAAGCTTATGTAAAGTTCTCTAGATCGATTAATCATAGTTTTGATGAGTTTATTATTTATTAATGTTTGTTGGGTCTAACAAACTATTAATAAATAATAGTATAAATAGTTTAAATAGTTATCAATTAATACGATCAGAGTTAATCTAGAGGAGATTAGTTAATGATTAAAGTTTTGTAAAAGATATTAGTTTTGGTTTGAAGTATGATTGATTTTTAATCAATTAATATTCATTGAGTTGTCAATATAATTATATTATGCGATTGAGATTTATCTTGAAATGACTATCATTAATACAAATTAATTAAGGAAACATTAGTATTCATAAAGAATGATGAATATGATCTATTATTAAGATTTTCAATATAGCTTGTATTTAAATATATTCAAGATATTATTATTGAATTATTAATATGATCATTTGAGTATTGAATTATAGTTGACTTTTATCTTACAAAATTCTAGTTAGTTATTAGTCAACTGATGTTAATTGGAACGTTGCTATGGTTATGCATTTATTAATTAAATCAATTAGTGAGCGCTAATTAGATTTAATTAATAATTAAGTTATGTAATGGAGATTTAATTGATATAATTATTTTAACGAGGTTGTAAAATATTGATATCAAAGTTGATAGGCCTTATTCTCATGACTTGAATAATAACCTTAGATATTTTAATGGTGAGATGTAGTAATATTGAATTGAAAATTATTAAATGACAAGAGACATGGAATCATGTACCTATGTTAATTGGTAAATTAAATTCATCATTTTAATTAAGTTATAATCTTCTTAATCGAAGATTGATAATTGGTTCTTTTATAAATGAATAATGATCCTTGATTATGTTAAAAAGTTCAAGTAACATTAAAGAAGGGTTAATCAATTTGAATATGGATCTTAGTTAAATAAAGAGAACAAGTTAATTAAAGGTCAATGTTGATCAGTTTAGTGAATATTTATCCTTGAGTTATTCTTAGAATGAAATTCTTAATAACGGAAGAATAATGCTATCGGGGACAACGGGTTGACTTGTAGGTCAAATGATGAAACTTAGACACTTGAAGTATACTTGCAAATAGAAAACTGGAAACTCCTACACTTAATAATTTTAGTAAACCAAAACATGTGTCTGCATTGTGTACTCTCTATGCTTTTTATTTTGGGTTTTGGGTTGACTAGTGTTGACCAGTCCTAGGTTGTTACCAGAGGCTCGAGGGTTATGAGATGTGTTGGCATGTTGATCTTATTTGGTCTCGATCTTTCTAAGCCCAACCATGGTAATGTGATTGTATGCTCTATGAAATGTTTGTATTTACTGGTTGATATTGTTCATCAATCTTCATGTGTGAAGATGAGATGTATATGTATCTGAGACACTTGAGCTAATCATTTCTGAGTCATCGATCAGTTATCCTTGGATTACTTTCTAGTCGCCATGATGGGACTGAAGTGTTGATTTATTTCTTGATGATGTCATGTTGTGACATGTTTTGACTCAACCATTTTGGAGTCGTCGATCAGTATGATTTTGAGATATTCTTGGTTTCTTGTTGAGAACCAATGGATATTGTGATTTGTTTTGAGATATATTTTGGTTATTGAGAACCAACTGATACTTATGATTATCAGTGATACCTTCAGTTGCCAATAGAGAACTGTTGTGGTCATAATTTTCTATGGATGCTTTTTCAAATGCTCATGGAGATTTGATGATTCTTCTCTTGGTGATTTGATGATTCTTATTATGAATATTTGATGTTGTTATCATGGATATTTGATGATTTCTTTTATGGATTATCTTTTGGATTTATTTTAAGTCGCTTGTACAGGACTGTGGTGATTTATGATTCCATGAGCTTAGGGTAGGTAATCTACTTGTACTTTTGGGAAGTGGCTTGCAATGGGGGCCGAGGCCTTAAGTGGCTGCCAGGGTAACTCATTGTAAGTTTGGTTAATAAGTAATAACATTTACACACTAAATGGGGATTAAATGAACCTAAAAAGATAATTTTTTTGATGTTCTCACCCATGCCTTGAGTGCTTGTACAGGCTAAGATGGGAGTAGTGAGAATGCATGGTTGCGATCGTGCATTCCGTAGTATGCCTCGTCAGTATGAGAGGATACTAGTGGCCGCATGAGATCAGTATGGACCCATGGAGTTTAGCTAACTGCTAGGGTAACTTGTACGTGATAAATGTGATGACACTTTTCCACTTGCATAGTAGGTTTCCTACATGTCATTGTGTTCCTCTGGGAATTAGATGTTGATTTTGTGTGTGTTGGAAGCTTTGAGTAGTATAATTTTAGGATTCCTAAACTTAGAGAGTATCTTTTCTATTTGATTTTTGGATAGCCTATTTGGGACTTGAGATTATCTCCTCAGCACCGTGGGAGTGGACCACTTAGGTTTCATGCGGTTGGGTGGTAGTTTTTTTTCCACTCTTATCATTTGAGATCTGTTTGAGACATCGTGGCTGATGCTTCCTTGGTAGGTATTTATCTTCATTATATTCTTGGAGCATTATGATAGATGATATACCTTATGATGGATGTATTTATTGGTATGTTTCTTATATTGGTTATTTTTGCATGTGTTAGTTGATGATTTATTATGGTTTACTTTGCATGTTAGTAGGATATTTTAGGAGTGACATTCCTACTATGATAATACCAATGATCTCTTCAGTGCTTTGCAATGTTACGCACGGAGGGATGGCTAGGATCCACAATGGTCTAATGATGCTATTTACAGTTGGGAGGAACCATGCACTTAGTTAATTATGTTTGTGATATATGGTTATCTTTTATGATGGATGTTTATATCTTTTGTGATGTTCTATCATGTATGATATGTGGTTTTATTTACTTTTATTGCATCATGGATTAGTATTGGATGATGATGTTCTTTATTTACATAGATGTAAGTTTTTTAAAGATTTCCATACCTTGTAACATGTATAGTGGATAATTGAGCTAAACTAAAATCTAATTACAAAAAGACACTTGTATATTGTTTAAGTACATTGGATGTATCATTGTTATTTCATAAAGATGTGATGTTAGATGAATAGTTATTATTAGATGTGATACAACATTAAGGGGTTTTAAAGAATGTGATCTGTTATGTATGTTATGTTTACTTTCAGTTGAATTGATGATAATGCTTCCGTTACTATGTATAAGTTGTGAATGGTTTTACTTTCATGTTTTTAAAAAAAAAATTGTTTGGCAAACTTAGTAAAATTCTTTGGATCCGTTGGCGGGGCATTACACTAGACTTCACAAAACTCACTCTCTTTTGTTTTCCATACACACAACTTTCATATAAATTCATATTAACACATTTTAGACCTAGTAAAATTTTCTCTGAATGAAGTAATTTCATACATTTCTCACTCATGTGGCCAAGTCTATTGTGTTACAATGCTGTATCGAAAGCTATTTGTTCTCCTACTCAACTGTAGCAACTGTTACTGAACATTCATTTTTTCTATAAAATAATTAAAGTAGAAGGAACAATATGACCTATACAAAGATATAAGGTGCCTAGTTTCACACCTTTTGCTACTACAAGGTAACCTTTTGGAACCTTCCAATTTTTATCATTAAAAGTAACTACACAACCCTCATCACCAAGTTGCCCTACTGAAATTATATTCCTACTTAGCCTTGGAACATGTCTTACCTCATGTAGTAGCCAATGATTCCCATTCTACAACTTAATCTTAACTTTTTCCTTTCCAAAAATTTGACAAGGTTCATTTCTCCCAAATAACTAAGCCCAAAATCCCCTTGGACATAATCAATGAAATAACCTCTATGAGGTGTAGCATGAAATAAAGCACCAGAATCTAAAACCCATAAATCATCAACACTTTCTAAAGATAGAAAAAAAGAATCCTCTTCAGATTTGGTACTTACCAAATTTGCCTCCTTGTCTTCATCTAGTTTATCTCCTTCATTTCTCTTTTGAGTCCAAAAATCTTTTTTTATATGCCCTAGTTTCCAATAGTACTAGCAATCATTTGTTCCTCTTGATTGAGACATCCTCCCCTTTACTTTCCTCTTGATTTCCCATGATTTCTAGAATTATTCTTTCTCTTAGTCATTATGCCTCAACTTTGTGTGTTCAAAGCACTTCTAGAAGTAGATCCTCCTGCGGATTTTCTCTGAGTTTTGTCAATAAATATAACATCGATCACATCATCATATTTTAGGGTACTAGATCCAAGAACATAATTACTCACAACCATTACCAAGCAATTCCAGCTTTCAGGCAAAGAACAGAAAATTAAGAGAGTCCTAATTTCTTCATCAAAATTGGTATCCATAGAAGATAACTTACTAGTAATAGTATTAAACTCATTTAAATGATTTGTAGCAGATCCACCTTCTACCATTTTCATATTAAATAAATGCTTCACGAGAAATACCTTGTTTGAAGTAGAGGGCTTTTCATATAGTTTTGCTAGGGTTTACACCAATTCTTTTATCATCTCTTCTTTTGTAATATTAAATGTCACTGATGGTGCTAGACATAATCAAATGCTTCCAGGTGCCTTTGTATCTAAAAGATCCCAATTGTCATTTGACATAGATCCTTGATTTTTGGTTTTGCCTTCCAACAGCTTCCATAAATCCTTCTGATAAAGATAGTCTTCCATATGCATCTTCCATAACTAAAAGCTCTACACATTAAACCTATCAACCCTCAACTTACCCTTGCCTACAATTACTCCCAGTCATCTATGAGACTCCCACACAACTGTGAGACTTCCACTCAACTATGAAACTTTCCTACAGAGGATAGCTGAAAAAAATAACCTTGCTCTAATACCACTTGTTAGGATTTAACCACAGATGAAAATAATAATTATATGCAAATATAACCAATAACAGAAATAATAAATCATGCAGAAAAGAACACAAGACACCAAGATCTAATGTGTTTCACCCAATCCCTGAGCTATGTCCACCAAACAACAAGTCCAATATTATTAGAATCCAATGATTACAACCTAATTACAATCTATAATCCCTTACAACTCAATACTACCACAAGAACCAATTTTATATCACAACAATAAAATAATACCTAACCCTAAGCCATTTTATACAATTAATTTTATAACACTATAGTGTTACAACATGTTAGCCATATGCTGGCCATATGTCCACCACAACATTGGCCATGGCCTAAACCCCAAAAAATTTATGAAGTATGTATAGTACTTCCCCAATTAGACACCACAAACTATTACTTGATGGGCTACTTCTTCCACCTCTATTCGAGTTCCTTCCTCTAACTTTGAAATTTGTTCTTCCCCTACCTCAACCATGGATGATTGAAACTTGAGTCTTGAAGGCATGATCCAAACTTGTATGTGTTCTTCTATTTAGCCTACACCCACAAGAAATGAGGGAGGCATGTATCTCATCAATTAATATTTGTGATAGATCTTTTGACTCTTCTATGGATACCACAATACTGTCAAATCTTGGAGGCAAACATCTTAATATCTTTCCCACTACTCTCTCTTCCTCAAGTGTCTTACAATGAGATCTGATTTGGTTTACCAATCCAAGAAGTTGAGTTAAGAATGAATCTATTGTATCTAATTCCTTCATGTCAAGAGACTCAAAATCCTTTCTTAGTGTTTGTAGTTTGGTTGTCGTCACTTTTTCCATTCCTTGGTAGACTACATGAAGAATATCCCATGCTTATTTGGATTTTGTTGTTGCTGAAATCCTTGGAGGTATGCTTTCATGCACCCCTTGAAAGAGAAAAATAAAGCTTTTGAATCTTTCTTTGTATTATCCTTTAATAAATCCTTATCTACTTGAGAAAGTGCATTGTATGTTGCTACATTTTCTTGTTCTTGGTATCCATTTTCAACAAGATCCCATAAATCTTGTGAAGAAAATAATGCTCTCATTGTCACTACACAATACTCATAATTTTTCCCATTAAACTATGGGATTTTTGGATTTTTAAAGCTTGTTCTTGCTACCATTGTTGATTATGAAAAAAGACCTTTCTAATCTTGAGAGCTTCCCAAACAAAAAATTTCACCCAATATTCTTCAAACCTTTAGCTTTGATACCATTGATGGAAAGAGGCAGAGGAAAAAAAGAAAAGAAAAGACAAAGACAAAGTTGGAAGTATTCAAGAAATTATATACTAATTTATTGAAACATATAAAATATGATTCCTTTACATCCATAATACATAACACTAGAAAATTCCAAAATAACAAATTATAGAATTCTTTCTCATCAACAACCATAAACATCTATTCTCCTGAATATCTCTTGATAGTGCTACAACTATGCATATTTCATTTTTCCCTATTTTCTAGATAGCTCTACCCTATTTTCAAACTTTTCAAAAACAAAAATTAAAAAAATAGACTCACTGTATGATACAATAAAAAAGAGGAAGAAAAAATAATGGACATTTGATTCATGTTTCAAATCCACCCTAGGAAGTTTCTGGAAATTTATAATTCAATATTTATTCTTAACTCAAAAGTCTTGCATGAAAAGTAATTGACTAGACATGGCAAGCTAGAGATAGTGAGAAGGTCCATTTTGAAAGAAATGAGGTAGTTGGAAATTAGTTCCATGATTAACACTGGGCATCCTAGAGGGAACAGATAAGAAATTTGCTCTTTGTTGAATTTGAATAGATTGGGTAGAATGAATTCCACATTTTTTTAGATTGTCTAATTCCACCTCTGGCTTGATATAGTCTGAGTATAGATTTAGGTAATTTTGAAGCCATTCTACATTTTTCTCCTCAATGGTCCCTCTCCATTGTAGAGGAAAGTTAATGTTTTCTTCCATGTTTGGCCATGCTTGATAAAACAACACATTATCCCTAATAGTTAGAATAGGATGCCTATAGACATTTTCCTACCCCAGACTACCAGGCACATGAATCATATAAACCTTAGGAACAAGAATCCTCCATTGATGGTTGATACTAAATATGACATGCTCTAAGCCCTCTAGCCACATAGGGTCAAAAATATTATGATAGAGGCTTATGATCTTAGTGTACCCTATGTTTTTCCTAGCCAAGTAAGCTATGAAAGACCCAATTATAGAGTTGTTAATGTGCCAAGTAAAATCATAATTGAAAAATTACTCACCCAAGGCTCTACTAAATACAACCCTAGATAAATCATCCATAGGGTTAAAAATTGTAATCAACCTTTCCAGCTTCACATTAACCCTAAATGCCATTGTTCTGGTTTCTAGGGGATGGAAAACCATAATAACCATTTCCATCCTAGTTCTAAGAGAATACCCAAAAAACTATGACTACTCCAAAAGATAATGAGCTAAAGGTAATGACATTGAGTTAATATAGGAAGTGTGGATTGAAGGATCTAGAAGAGGTCGATCATGTTATGATTAAAATGCCATGTTGACTATGATTTGTTGCCGCCAAGATTGGCATTTACTTTTTGATGATTTCGGTAATAATTGTTAAATGAAGTCCTAAGGAAAGATGATTCTAGTGATCTAAAGATGATAGTTAGACATATACTAATAATAAAGGGTAACAATAGTTTATGGGTTTGTGGGTTTTGATAAATTAACATGTCTTCACCATCTACTCCTTTGTTTTCCAGATAATCTACTTTTTTATTACCCTTTGGAAATATATATTGAACTCTCATTTCTTCAATAAGATAGAATATTTTAAGCACTTCTTCTAGTTTTGTATTCAATACCCAATTTGGAGTATTCCTTTTTCTTAAGGCATCGAGAATAATTTGGGAATACCCTTCTATTATTAGTTTCTTAATACCTAGACTTAAACTAAGTTGAAGTCTCTCTTGAAGGGCTTCTAGTTATACTAAATTATTTCTAATAATCCCCATCAGTTTGGCTCTTTTAGTGATCAATTTTCTTTAATCCAAAGTAACGATGCATCTTATTCCCACTCTTCTAGGATTCCCCATAGATGCTCCATCAAAGTTCAATATTGTCCATCCTTTTAGAGGCCATTCCCATTTGCAATTTTTTCTTTCTTCCTAATTGTTCTTGTTAAATAGTAATGGTGGGTTGATAAGATTTCTCCAGCTTCTCTTCATATAACCATTTCATTATGTGAAGGATCCATCTTCTTTTTTTGTTTTCCTAAGATGAGTATTCATGACTTCTATTATACTTTCTTCTATTTTGTTGACTAATAATGTTATATTCATTTCTGACTAATAGAATATTCACCTATTCCTTTCTTTCTAGATTTCCCACATAAGAATGGATAGGCTAATGCTCCACATTTGAAAGTATATATTCAATTCGTGTTCTAATTTTAACTTTGTTCAAAATTAAACATGAAAAATCAAATCTTTTGAAAAAATTTAATAGTTGAGAATCAACATTTGAATAGTTAGAAAGAGCTTTGTTCAAGTTTGAGTCCCTACCTTATAGTGTAAAGTAGGTTTTGAAATAAAATAAAATAAAAAATACATAGATTGACAATGGTGCAAATAATAGTTTATCGTGAATGGAGAAAAGAGGGAGGCTCTTACAACAAATGTTGAATGCATGCCAATGTTGTTGAATGCATGTGTCATATTGATTTCTATTTCTTGTTTATGCATTGATGGTTCATTCACTAGAAATTTTATAATCACAACACTTATATAGGGTTTACAATGTTCTTCCCATAACCTAAAAGTCATTAACAACTATAGTTGAAGATATCCTAGAAAGTTTTACCATAAGTAAAAGAAAAAAAGCCATGAAATAAATATATCTCTCTTACATTTTCTATTGCTTTTAATTCACGTCAAATATGAATGTAAGTTGGTGCTTTATCTAAAAATCATCACAAATATTATTTCAAAACCAATTAGCAAGAAGTGTGACTCGAGTGCATGGCTTTTAAAATTATTCATTTAGTTAATTAGATTTGATATCATTATTTTCTATTTTAATAATTTTTCAAAAATATTAAATATCATAATTAAAGAAAAGAAAAAATAATAAATATTACAAATAAAATTATCATATATTAACCATTTGATTTAATATGTTATGTGATTTGAAACATAGAACTTGGAACATAATAGTAATTGACCCTAATATATAACAGATTTAATTCAATTTACTTTATATTTTTATTTTAATAAAAGAAATTAAACATGTTACAAGAAAAAATAAATAAAGAACATGTTAAACATAGAAATAAAAATAGAAATCTGATATTAGTTTTGGTAAATTACTTAATCAGTTGTTGCTCAAATTCAATTCAATTTGAAAATAGAAATATATAGAAGTTAGGTTATTTGATTTACCATTAAAACATATCTCAATTCTCACCTAAACTAAAATTATAACTTAATCTACAATAGAACATATCATCTTCTACTTATTTTCAAAGAAAATTTATATAAATAAATGAAATTATTAATATTTCAATCTTCTATTTAGTAATCTCTTAAAAAGCTAAATAACTAATTACAATTTTTTTCCACATAAAAATTTAAATTATAGACAAATTACATGTATGTGATAATGTATACTTGAAACAATAATATTTTAGAGCTATGATTGACTCATCAAATGTTGGTATTGTTTTGTATTTTCACTATAAGCTCAAAATCAATCTCTCATCAATATGGCCATAGCATCTTTTTTAGCCCTAAATCTAAATATAAACCTATCTCTTACTCTAAATATAAACCTAACCTTAACCATAACCCTAAATCTAACCCTTTTTCTACCCCTTTGTCTAACTCCAACTGTAGTCATAATTGTAACCCTACCCCATCCCTAACTCTAACCATGAATCTAATTCTACCATAATTGGACTTTAATATTAAATCTAATCCTAACCCTAACTCTAACCTTAAACTTGATTCAAAAAACTAACCTTAACCCTAACTCTAACAATAACCCTAACCATAACATTAAATCTATTTGTAACTCTAACCCTAAACCAAACTTTAACTCTAACTCTAACTCCAATCCTAAACCTAACCCTAATTCTAATGTTATGTCTACCCCTAACTCAAACTATAACCCTAATGCTAGCCCTAACTCATACTCATACTGTAGCTCTAAACCTATGGTTATGGTTAGGGTAGGGTTTATTGTTAGAGTATGAGTATGAGTATGAGTCAGGGTTAGGGTTATAGTTTGAGTTAGGGGTAGACATAACATTATAATTAGGGCTAGGTTAAGGATTAGAGTTAGACTTAGAGTTAGGGTAGATTTTGTGGTAGAATTAGAGTTAGGATTAGGGTTAGGGTTAGAGTTACAAATAGATTTAATGTTATGGTTAGGGTTAATGTTAGAGTTAGGGTTAAGGTTAGAGTTTTGAATTAAGTTTAAGGATAGAGTTAGGGTTAGGGTTAGGGTTAATATTAAAGTCCAATTATGGTAGAGTTAGACTAATGGTTAGAGTTAGGGATGGGGTAGGGTTATAGTTACGACTATGGTTGGAGTTAGACAAACCTAACCTTGACCATAACCCTAACTCATACTCATACTCTAATCCTAAACCTGACCCTAACCTTGACCATAACCCCATTAAATTATAGGCCATCCTATTGATTATTAATTAATTATTTATAGGCCAGGTCAGGCTAAGCCAGGTTGATCCTAATCCTAACCCTTTCTCTACCCCTATCTATAATCCTAGCCCTAACCCTAACTCTAATCATAACCTTAACCCTAACTCTAATCCTAACAAAAACCTTAATCCTACCCTGACCCCTAACTCTAATAGTAAATATAACTCTACTATAATTAGACACTAACCCTAATCCTAACCCTAAATCTAATCTTAACCCTGATGCTAATTCTGTATATAACCCTAACTCTATATATAAATATAGCCCTAAACATAACCTTAAGCCTAACCCTTTCTCTAAAAATAACCCTAACCCTAAATATAACCCTAACCCTAAATCAAACCCTGACTCAAACTCAAACCCTTAACCTAACCCTGATCCTAACCATAATCTTGATACTATGTCTACCCCTAACTAAAACTATAACCCTGAACCTAACTCTAACTCTAACCCTACCTCATATTTTAACCCTATACTTAACCCTAACCCTTACTCCAAACCTAACCTTTATTTTAACTTTAATCCTAACACTAACACTAACCCTAACCCTAACCCTAACCATAATCCTACCCCTAACACTATTGGAATAATCAAATGGGAAGAATACTTTTGAAGGAGGGGAGGGGGGTGGTGAATCAGAAGTATCACACTTTAACCTTAAAAAGTTTTAACTAAAAATAAATTGTATGCATGTAAACATATTAATTAAGCATAAAGTAGACACATGCATCAAAACACATAACACTAAATTTGGTAACCTAGAAACCCTCCAAAATGAGAAGGTAAAATTGGGGTGGGGATGATACCCATAAAATCATTGTAGCAATAATGTTTGACCATTTTGGATGGTCTTCCCTATTAAAGGCCCACCCTATTGAAGACTTTACACTATATCAATAGTGACCTATTTAAAGGATTTATAAACACTTTACTTGAAGTGTCACCCTATTAAAGGTTTTTTTCACCTTCCAAAGTATCTACAACCTAGCTATTAAGCTAACCTATCAACATAGGATTTTCTTTCTAATACAATTGCTAGAGAGTATTAGACTGATAAACTTGATAGCTTACAATCCTTGATTGCTGAATTCAGGCACTTGATATGTTCTCTCAAATCTTGATCCTCTAAGATCTGATATCTATTTGATGCCCTTTCTCTGTTATGATCAACTAAATACTACAATGATGCTCTATTCCTCTAAGTCCTTTCACACTTTCCTCTAAATTTTGCTATAGTTTACTCATACACTACTATCATCCATGCATTCAATGGTGTTTCATCCTCCTTTTAAAGATTTCAAAGAATTAGGATAAGGTATGAATCTATGATCCAAATTAAATCTTTATTTCCTGCTCATTCCTTGCACTTTTCTTATTGGTTGCATGCCTTCTCCATTTTTCTTATTGGCTACATGTTGATTGTATGGGAAATGAAAAGATTTAGTCTTACCTTTTAATCCCATCGTGGCTCATCCAAAAGTGGTTTACATCTGACTTGGTGAAGGCACAAACTCATATGCTGATTTTGTGTTACTCGACAGTTGTTACCTCCAATGCTCGACTCATATAGAGAAATTAGATCACTCGACACCTATAGCAATTCTAGCTTTCTTAGCTCATGTAGCATTCTAGCTTGCTCAACATCAACTATGACTCAGCACCTAAATATCACTCAGCTTATGTGGTTCTTTCGACACCTAAAGTCACTCGACACCTGTATCATGCTCAACACCTTAAGTGACTCAACACCTATTGGAATTCTGGCTCAGCACATATAGTGTACTTAGCTTCTATATGAAAATTGGTTAAGTGTGTTAACACTTAATTGTCAAAACCAATCTAAGACCAACAATCTCCCCCTTTGACATGAGTGTCAAAAACACTTAACTAAGCATTATGCTTGATCTTATGAGTACATTATTCAATCTGTTCGGCATATATATGAAATTTCAAAAACTTGTTCAAAATTTTGTAAAGAACAATATACCTCAAAATTCTTATAACTCCCCCTAAGCTAATGTGCCATTTCTATTCATGTATCCAAAATTCTTGTGCTGAATTTGTCTCATGTTAATGTATCTAATACTCTTTGTCTTTGCCCTGTTTCTATTTCTTGTGCCTACTTGCTAACGTATTCTATTTGTTCTATTTTCACGTGTTTTGCACTTCAAAATTTTTATTCATATCTCCCCCTTTTATGTCTCCCCCTTTTTGGTTATCATAGGATATGTACAATCTTTCCCCTTTTATTCTAAAAAATAATGAAAGAATGTAATTACTTAGTATACTCCCCCTTGGTTATTAATCTCCCCTTTATTTCATATCTCCCCCTTTTTGACACTAATTTCAATGGGTGCTAAGGGTTAAGACCATACTTTTCCAAAAATGTACTATTTACCTCTATAATCATCTTAAGAGTTGCAATTGAATTCTCCAAAGAAATTTCCAATGACTTGTGCTAGATAGTAGTCTCTGTAGCAAGATGTACAAGTCCATCTGAAGTAGGAAGATTAGGATCTTTCTTTAAAATTGTCTCTGCATAGGCTTGTTCTTTATGGAGTACTTCCAAATGTGGGGTTATGGAGGATTGTATTCATATTAATCTGGCCTTGATGTTGGCCTCTTCTGCTATCAATAGAGCTAGTTCCTTTTGTGTATGAAGCATTTGAGAAAAATGCTTCTCACTCTAAGATGGATAATTTAGCAGTTGAGTGCTAGAAATATTTAGATTTCTCTCCAAGCTTAGAATTCTTTTTCTTGTCTCTTGTGTGAAGTATGAAAAGTCACACAAATTTTTGTACAATGAGAATACATTCTCAAGTACCTTTTTCACTTTGTCAATCTTCTTTGCCAATTCAACCTAGGATAGTGCTATTTCACTGGCTATTTTCTCATTGAATTTTCCTTGGAATTTCTTCTCAAACCATTCCATAAGTTTTACATTGGTTTCCTAGTCTTCATTTGTCACCTATTCTACAATTTCTGACAACTGTTCCATTATTGGCTTGGTCTCATCAGGTGATTGCAAGTTGAAGCCATCCAAAAAGATGTCCTTGATCTCATGTAATGCTTTCTTTTGTTTATACACCTTCCTGAGTATCTCTTTCCTTTTCCTCCTATTCAAGGCTTCCTGCATCTTAGTAATTTGCTCAATTCTTATTGTTTTTGAGTCATAACTAGGTATGACTATCTCTTCATCTAACTCAAGGTCTCCAGTGTGAAGTATCCTTGCAATCTTCGTAGTTCTCAAGCTTGGTTTAGAGATTTGCAATGGATTGCATTAGTGCTTAGCTTCTAAAGGACTTGCATAGGAGTGCCAATAGTTGGTAGATTGACCAATGTTTGTATTACGGCATGTTCCTCCTCTTTTGATGTGTTCTTTTCCTCATTTGATCTCCCCTGATCAATTACAATTATTTGTGGTATACCTATTGTCTGTCCTATAGGATCAGATGTAGCAATCTATCCTATTTTATCTATTAATGTATCTTTCTCTACTTCTACACTTGGCTTCTATTGCATGGTATCAATTGTGTCAACTATTAGAGGCATGCGAATTTGAACTCTCATAGTTGTAGAGATTTTAGAAGGTGGTTCTTGTGGATTCACCTTGTCTCTAATTGGATCTACTAATACTTTTTGTAACTCATCCACACTCACCAATACTGGATTTGTGCATAATTGTGCTTGTAGTGTTGATTGGTGAAGGATCTTCGTGAGATCCTTTGTAGTTAAAGGATTGATGTTCTGACAAGATTTGTTAGTAACATACTCCATAGCTATAGTATCTACAAATGTGGTGATGACATGAGGAGGGCTAGGAGGTGGCAATTGTGTGTCTTGCATACTCTAATCTATTTTCTACTCATCAGCTGATGCCATTTCATCTTGTTACTTTGTCTCCTCCTCTTCACCTTTTTCTTTCTCCTCTTCCTCTCTCTTCTCCTCTTCTCCTTTCTCTTTTTCTTTCTTCTCTTCTTCTCCTTTTTCTATTTCCTTTTCTTCCTTTTTTTTCTCTTCCTTCTCCTTCTCACTAGCCTCAGCCTTGTTTGCTTCTACATCCTCCTCTTCTTCTTCATCTTTGTCATTTGTCAAGTTATATATTTACTTCCACAATCTTGTGGATTTATTGACAACTTATTCAATTTTATTTTTTAAAATGCTAAAGGCCCTATACTTTGGTGCAAACTTGCCCCCATGTTTCTTATTAGCCTTAGCAATTTTACCTCTAGTCAATTGTGGTATTACTTGTGCTAATGTGGATTCTCTCAATTCTTTATACATCTTCAAGAAATAATGCCACTTATTTTCACTAATTTGATATAAATCCTTGGGCATAGTGTTATCTAATTCAAGAGGTCTATTCTTGAATTCTTCCATCATGGGATATACTGATTCTTCCACCTTATTCTCATCTTCTCTACTTAATTTATTGAAATCAATACTTTTCAAATTAGAGAAGTCTACATTCTTAACATTTTCACAAATTTTATCAATATGTGACTTGGGAGGATGACTTACCACTCTAAATTGGTTGATGTCCTCTGATTCTATTCTTTCCTCATCCTTAGATTTTGGTTGAGCAACATATTTTCTTCTTGGTTTCCTTTGCACTTGACTAGTCTGCTCAGTAGCCTTCTTCTTGTCTTTCATTTGCTCCATATCATTTTGAGTTGAGGTCCTTGTAGTGGCTCTTTTCATTGGTTTTGGGCTAGGCTGTAGGCTGAGTTTTAGATTTTCTTTTCTTGAGCTTGGCTTGAGCTAGTGCTTCCTTGGTTTCTTCTTCCTTTGCACCTTCTTCCTTTTCTTTATCCTCACCTAAGCCTTCTATCAATTCCAGTGGCCCTTGCCCCTATTCATCTTCTTCACTCTCATCTTCTTCTTCTTCTTTCTCAACTGCCTCTACAATACCTTCTCCAAATTTCTTCTTTAGTTTCTTCACTAGTTTATCTTTCTTCTTTAAGGTGGAAGCAGTTTTTAGCTCCATATCTACCTTGGAATGTAAAACATCATATGTACCAAAGTGGGGTGCATCTTTATCAATTTCCTTTGCAAGAAATGTTGTGATTGATGTTGATGCTTCATCAACATCTACCTCATAACCGAATGGTCTTAGCCATCTCACCCTTGGAACTATTGCTTGAATATAGGTGTGATCAATATCAACTAAGAAACAAATATCATTGATATGTTGTTCCACTAGGGAAACTGGTATTCTTAGTCTTTGTTTCATGGATTTCTTGAAATCCTCAAAATAACGTGTCATCTGAGCCTCAAGGTTGTCATCTATTTGCTCAATATACTCATTAATTTGAGTAATGGATGACTTGTTTGATTTCTAGTTCACTTTACCAATTGAGGGAAATTCTTGCAAAGCATAGAAGAATATGCAAATAAGAATTGATCCAAACTTACATTGAGAACCTTTAGATCTTCTTATTGCTCCTAGATTCTTCTTGATTTACTACAACAACAATTCTGCTAGATCATATGTATGATGTTTCTTGAAAAGTTTATATGCTACATTCACAACAATACATGGTACACTATTCAATTTGCTAGATTGATAGAACTTGTGAGAAATGACTCTCACTGCAAAATCCAAAAGGGGATCTATGATTGTATCAATAGTCATGTCCCTTTTATTCCATTTTTCCCCAGTGTTCTTTTCAATGCCTTCCTTTGAATCACTTCATAGGGTCTTGTGCCAATCTAGGGTTGGAAAACCTATAACGCTATGCACAATTCTCTTTATTATCTTGATAGGTCCTCCTTCTAGCCATAAACAACCATTATGTATCCTACTTCAAAAAATTCTTATCCATTTAGTTTTAAAAACTATGGGGAAAAATAGGGCGTGGATTAAGCCCTTCTTCTCAACTATTTGAAATTTTTCCTTAAGCACTCAATTTTCACATAGTTTAACATATGTTTGAAAATTTTCCAAGTCTCCTATTTCTCCTATCTTACAATTGTAACATTTCTTAACATCTTGCACCATTATGACTTTGGGTGGAATCATGGATAATGCACCGGTAGGGTCATTTTTATAAGAAACTTTTGGAATTAGCCTTAAATCTAGTTATTTTGACCTCATTTCTAACTAAGTGGACCTCAAAACCTTCCGTTTCCTTAGGATTTTTATAACTGGAAGCCATTTTGCAAATCTAGGATTTCAAAAGATATAAAACTTTATGATTGCACAACTTGGCACTTGATGAATACCTTAGATCAATGAAATGTATGCTTGATCTATTTTGAAATCTATGGAAAAGGCTTCAATACTATTCATCGATCATTTTCATGCTCTTCATTCTTGCTCTACATTTGAATGATAAGAAATGATAAAAAATTTGACCTTATACTCTTTCAAAATCTAGCATTAAATGCTTCATGCATATGCAGTTGTATACTCAGCTCTCAAAGATTTCAACTTAACTCAAGTTTTGTTGGTTTTTCATCACTTGGCTTCAACTAGATTTACTCTTCACTCAGCTTCCATTGAAATTCCCCAACTCAACATCAACTATCAACTCAGGCACAACTAACTACTTAGCATGCACTAACATTTACTCGGCATCTAAGGATAGCTCGGCAACACTTGCATAAAATTTTAAGTTTTAACTTGGCATCTTACCTCATGATGTTTTCTTCTTTGCATTACTTTTTTGTCTTGGGACTGATATATGACTGAGCTTTATATATCAGTCCCATACACCTATCCATGCTTATTTGGATGAGGTGTGAACACTTGACTTATTAGGTGAAGTGATCCCTTCATTTGATGAGGTACATTCATCTTTCTTCTTCCATGTCGTGTTCATTTGTCCTCTGATGTGTTCAACATTTACCTTCTCTTTTTCTTTGTTGACTTCTAACTTGGGTGCCTTTGATTTTGTTGGACAATTCCTATAGATATAACTACTCTTCAAGTAACTAAAACATGTGGTTTGACTTACCATCTACTGTATTTTCCTCTAAAATGTGTCCTGATATAGTTTTCAGGAGTGTGTCAATATTCCTGACAATAACGATATCTATACCTAGTATTATAGTCCCAATTGTAGTGATGACCATGGTTACCTTCTCTTATTGCTTGATTTGATGTCCACATAGGCTTTGATCTGTACTCAAATGCTCTATGTCCATACTTCTTGCAATTGTACTAGTGACCTAGGTAAAAGCATAGATCTATGTCACCATTTATGATATGAAAACCTATTTCGATCAAATCTCATTTCTCTATCAAAACTAATTTTTTTTCAATAACTAAAAATACCCTTTTATAGATCTCAGATTTACTATAATCATTATATAAATTTTATTTTGTTTTGATTAGTTATACTATGTTATAATATCAAAATATTATAAGTCAATATTTTAACATTTTAGAAGATGCTCCCTTAAAAAAGGTTCAAAAAATGGTAAATCATATCAAACAAATTTAAAAAATATATTTATCTCTAGAGGAGAGAATCCTCTTCTCAAATATGCAATTTTTTTTCAAGAAGGTATAGATTTTAGAGGGAAGTTTTGACGGGAGGAAAAAATTGTTGGATTATGATAAGGTCAAAGTTAAGTACTAATAACAAACAAAATATACATAAAAAATAATTATTTCCTTTTTTGTTCACTAGCTATACATCTCATCTATAAGATATTTTCAAATCAGAACAAAAAAAGATGATTTTCATATACTTGTTTGATGGGAAACTACACCATATATTTTTTATAGTTAAAAAAGTGACTTCAAATTAAAATAAAATGAATAAATTCTTACTCAAAAAAATTATAAAAATTATAGGAATAAAATTCATAAAATTCTACACATTTCATCAATTTACATCATCTTCATATTTTAAACACAAATAACATTTTTTTTGTCATTAATGTTGAACTGTCACCATCTAATATCCCATTTCTTTAAAAAAGGTAACACAGGTTTGTGCTTTTACCCACCTTCCAATTTTTGTGTTCTAATAGTCCTAGTCCTGCATTCATGTGCTTGATGTCCTTGCTTTTTGCACTTGCGATAGTAGCTTGCATTCTTAAGCTTATCATGTTCAAGGGCATTCTTGCTCCTACATACATTAGCACCGTGTCCCTTTTTACCATAGAAATGACAAGTAGGTTTAGAGTTCTTACCATTGTTGCTCCTTTCTTTTGCAGTCTTGGAAGACTCTCCTTGTTTGGTGCTCGTGTAACCAAGTCCTAAAGTATCATTGCTAGCCCTTGGTGATTTTAGTAGATGCTCAAAGTATTTGATAGCCTCATTGGGTTTTTTGAATATTTCTACAACTTCCTTCTCTCTCTTTAGGTCATTTTATAGTTTTTCATTCTGTATCTTCAGTGCAGAGATCTTAATATCCTTCATATTCAACTCATGTTGTGCATTCATCATCTGACTTAAGGTGTCCAGCGGCATGTTTGAAATTCTTTGAAACTAAATTGTCATTTCCTCCAGTCTATTGGTGATATTTCTCTTTTCATCTTCTAGTATAGCCTTGTCTTCAATGGCTCTTTTCTTCTATTCAGTTACCTCACAAAGTATTATGGCTTGTGATTCTTGTTCAACCTTGAATATTCTAATTTCTTCTGCCTGAGCTCTATTCTTCTCCATCAGTTCTGCTATTGCTGCATCAAACTCTTTAGAATATCAATTGGAAAACACTTTTTATGGTATCAATATCCTTGTAGTGTGTGTCATTTTCAGCTTTGGTTATATCCTTCCTTCTTTTCAAGGATTTTCTTAATTCTTCTCTGGCTTCCTCCAAGTTGCATAGAGCAAGGTGCACATCAATCACCTGATTCTCTATAATCTTCCCAAGTTTGAAGACTTCCATTTTCAAATCTTTTCTTTAAGCTATTAGGCTTTTCCTTGTGAGAACCTTGCTCTGATACGAATCGTTGGAATAATCAAATGGGAAAAATACTTTTGCGTGGGGGGGTGGTGAATCAAAAGTATCACACTTTAACCTTAAAATTTTTTAACTAAATATAAATTGCATGCATGTAAACATATCAATTAAGCATAAAGTAGACACATGCATCAAAATGCATAACACTAAATTTGGTAACCCAGAAACCCTCCAAAATGAGAAGGTAAAACTGAGGTGGGGATGATACACACAAAATCACTACAACAAAAATGTTTGACCATTTTTTATGGTCTTAAAGGACCACCCTATTAAAGACTTTACACTATATCAATAGTGACCTATTTAAAGGATTTACAAACACTTTAATTGAAGTATCACCCTATTAAAGGATTTTATCACCTTTTCAAAGGATCTACAACCTAGCTATTAAGCTAACCTATCAACATAGGATTTTCTTTCTAAAACAATTGCTAGAGAGTATTAGACTAATAAACCCAATAGCTTAAAATCCTTTATTGTTGAATTCAAGCACTTGATCTGTTCTCTCAAATCTTGATCCTCTAAGATCTAATATCTATTTGATGCCTTTGCTCTGTTCTGATCAACTAAATACTACAATGCAACTATGTTCCTCTAAGTCTTTTCACACTTGCCTCTAAATTTCACTATGGTTTACCCATATACTACTCTCATCCATGCATACAATGGGGTTTCATCCTCCTTTAAATGATTTCAAAGGCTTAGGATAAGTTATGAATCTACTATCCATATTAAATCTTTATTTCCTACTCATTCCTTGCACTTTTTTTAGTGGTTGTATGTCTTCTCCATTTTTCTTATTGGCTGCATGTTGATTGCATGACAAATGAAAAAATTTGATCTTATCTTTTAATCCCTTCATGATTCATCCAAAAATGGTTTACATCTAAGTTTGTGAAGGCACAAACTCATATGTTGATTCTATGTTACTCGACACTTGTTACCTCTAATGCTCAACTCTTATAGAGAAACTGGATCACTCGAGACCTATACAAATTTTGGCTTACTCAACACATGTAGCATTCTAGCTTGCTCAACATCAATTGTGACTCAGCAGCTACATATCACTCAGCTCATATGGCTCACTCGATACTTGAAGTCACTCGGCTCCTATATCATGCTCAGCACGTGAAGTCACTCGGCACCTATCAAAATTCTAGCTGGGCACATTCAACTTACTTGGGTTCTATATAAAATTTTTTATTAAAGTGAGTTTCTAATACATATCCTAAATATGGAGAGTTGGTATTCTAGCACAATGCATAGGTTTGACACCCTAAGTCCTAGTGCTACAGGAATGCTTGCATCAGGTTGAACAAGTCGATCGGTTAAACCATAGTTTCAAGTTCAATAAGTTGTGACACCATTTCTGAGGAACTTATAATTAGTAACATAAGTTACATTAGGTTTGATTAAATACCTTTACACTTAATTCGTTATACTAGTTTAACCCTTCTTATTAATATTTACTTGAATAAATATCTCACATGGTTTGACCATCTATTTTAATTACTAGATTAAGAAAAGAATAAGTTTGTAGTCAAAATTAAATAAGTAAAGGTTTAATTTAAATTTTATAAACCACAATTCAAGGAATTTAAACTATATGAGTAACCTTATTATAATTTAATCATAGTCACTTCAATATAATTAGCAATTAAATTAATTTTTGTATACCTTGTTAAATTGAAAAGTAATTAGTTAATTTTATTTATACTTTTAATTTAGACATCTCATTATTGAAATATATTTACCTTCATTTAACTTATAAGCAAGTTTATTCAAAAAATAATAATACTATTTATACTTTTCTACTTTCAACTCCCCTTTTAAATAGATTTATCCCTCCTCTTATATGGGAGGAAAAATAGAAAAAACATGTTTCCATAATGGAATTTCTCTCCACCTTAGTAGGAGGGAAAATAGGCCAAAAAATAGCATTATGAGTTATATTAAGTATATTTAATAACTCCATAAGAGATTAATTATCATTTCTTTTAGTATTGAAATCTTTTTTTTTGTTTTAATATGAAGAGGAAAATCTATTTAATAATAAAACATTTAGTAGTACAAATAGATTTAAATGATGAGAAACCTAAGATACTATAACACTTTAATTATAACCAACCAATTACTCTTGGTATTATATATCTAATGCCAAGAGTAATCATTCTTGAAGCACCTATTTTCACAAATCACAAATCCCAATTGAGAAAAAATAATCCTTTGATTTGATGAAAATAGGTGCGTTGAGAATGGTTACTCTCAATGTAATAAATACATACATACATACATACATATATATATATTAAAGCTAGTACTTAGTTTATATTAAAGAACATAGATTGTTTGACCAAATGTCACAACTGTCCTTTAGTATTTTAGTGATCAAGGAGATGTGATTTAATTGTGTTACTATTACATAGATGGCCACTAATGAAATGCAGGAAGAATGTGAAGCTTGAAAGCAACATATGTGACTATTTAGAATACTTCAAAAAGAAAGTTGGCTAGTGGAAATCTCTGACAAGCATGCCCAAACGATGTCTATGGAGTGTTTGGCAAAATGCCTAGCTAAGTCATGCGATGTGAGATTTGTAAGTTCTAAACAAAAGTAAAGTAGCTTTGTAGAGGCACCTCAATGTACAGAGTGTGGAAATTGAATATCTCATAGCATCTGATGATTATGTAATTATAGAATGTAAAAAATGTGCACCAAATGTAAGATAGAGTTACCAACCCGATTAAGCTAGTGAAGTCATTAATGGTTGGGAATTGATTGTTAGAATTCCCCAAAATGGAATCCTCCCACCATGCGATGACATCGTACAAAAGGTAAATTGTAGGAAAATATTATTGAATACAATGATTACATTAGGTAACATATCCACTTCACGTTTTCTTTAGCATTAGTAGAATGACATCCATATGAAATCTGAAAGATGTGACAAGAAAACTATACCACATAAAAAAAAGCTCTTAACATGGATTATTAGATATATAAAGTTCATTAAAAAAATTAGAAAATTCAAAAAAATGTATATTTCTAATTGTGAACATTAAAAATGAATATTTTAAAACTATATTAATTATTATTTTTCAAAAGTTCTAATATTGAATAGATAAGTAAATTTAAATAATGCAATTATTAGTTGACATAGTAATATGTTACATTTGAATTATGCCTCTATATATTAGGATTTAATGTGATTAAAACATAATTATAATTAGCAGTCATGAGCTTTTGTGCTTGCAACAATGAGCAAATAGGTGTTTAGTTTAAGTAAAATAAAATTTAATTTTGAAATAAATCAAATAAATAATATTTATTTATTTAATTTATCTTATACTAATAACTTATCATCTAAAAAATTTTCCCATAAAAATTATTATGAAAAATTCATAAGAAAATAATATGAAAATGTAACACATATAAAGTGGAGCAAAATATATAACTAAAAACTAAACTAAGGGGAGTCTCAATGCTTCACCTCTGTGAGCATCACCTAGATCCAATGACTGTTAAGTGTTCTATTTTTAATCATGAGAGGTGGATTCTTGTAAATCACTACTCATCAAACATGAGTCAATGAGTTTGACTCAAAAACTACATAGTTAAACCTCGGTAACAATATCAAAATTTAACTTGTGGAAAATATTTCCTACTTATTAATTTAAAATCTAATAGTTTAAATATATGAATAAAATCAATTTAAAAAATAGAAAATAAAAAACTCATTTAAAATCTACCAACTTAAATATATGGGAAAAAATCATTTAAAAACAATTTCCTAACTTTTTTTAATGAAAAATCAATATGAGAAATATTTAAAATTATATATTTAAAATTAGCAACTCTGACAAATATCATATGACTAGACAAGAAAAAAATATTTACATGAAAAACTATACTAATTTAAAAAAAAAATTAAATAAATTAAAATACTAAAACTTCAATCATAAAAACATCCTAATCACTAATCTTATTCGCTAAACTCAAAATTAATGTTTAAAGTGAAAACTAAACTAATTTAAAAAATAAATAAATAAATAAAACTTCAAAAAATAATTATAAAAACTAAAATCTAAACTAATTTAATGTTTATTGGCTTAAATATATGAATAAAACTAGCTTTGATATCTTTATACATCTATCTAAAACATGCTGAGAGATATCAATCTTGAGGTGCCTATTTCAATAAATAGTTATTGAGAATAGATAGGCACCTCAAGATTGATATCTCTCACTGTGTTTTAGATAGATGTATAAAGATATCAAAGCTAGTAGCATCTACAAAGAAAAATGTGAAACTAAAATCTATTAAATTTTTAATCTAAAATATGCTTTTTAAATCATGATGCTTGTCATATCCATTATGTTTTATAGATATTGAAATATAATATATACATTGCATACAATTAATCTCTTTCCAGATAAATTGAGTCTTTGCTCCTCTATTCTCTTTTTAACAAGTTGCTTCATTGTCTTCATCTTTTATTTAATAACCATCATAAGAAAATGGTGGTGAAATTTGAAGTCCATCTAAGGACTTAACTCATGATATAGCAACAAATGTTAGTTTTTTCCTTTCTCTTGGTCCAATGTCAACTATTGCCTTGAAAAGTGTTAATCCCTATGATTTATGGATAGTCAATTCCCAAGCCAAATGTAAGGGAAATTGACCTGTGTGCCCTCTTTGTATTTGAGAAATTGGAATTAATTTTGGGGCTTCGTCTTCAAATGCGATTCCAAAGTAACTGTCAAATTCATCAATAACATATGTTGGTGGATCTAGTGGGGTATTTCTAGGTTTGTATATGATATTTTGAATGTATCCTGAAGGTCCATTGACAAGTCCTACTTCAATCCATAAATTAGATGTTACCATGACCCTTGCATCTTTAGCAAGTTATAATTCACCATCTAGTTCATTATTTTGACCTCCCATTGGATTAACACTACCTTCTTTTGATGCAATGTTGCAAGAAACTAGTTTTTTCGGTGAATGTAATTTCTTTCTATTATGGTTATACACATTTTTATTTTTGCAAATAGATGAATATTATTATCAAATTTTTCCTTTGCATTTTGGTGCAATGAAACATCTATCCTTGTCATTAACAATTTCCAATCATATGTAGTTGGAGTTGCATCTCTTATATTAGTGAGTAATTGGTGAAACCTTTGTTGGTCTTCACTTTAACCTTCTTGTTTGAACATTTTATTCAAATTAACAATAGTGTTGAACTCTTCGCATAATAACTTTGCACAAACATTACTATCATAAACTGGTTTGTCACTAATAGGAGGTAGTTGTCCCAAATCTCCTACTAAAATAATCTATCTTCCTCCAAAATTCATGTTTGAATTTTGTGGAAAATCTTGACATAATCTTGAATCTATATTTTCTATAAAAAATTGTCATATAAAACTCATTTCATAAATTAATATGTACTTAAAATGTTGAATTTCCTCTTGTAATGTTATGAGCCTTGTGTCTTGTATGTCAGAAAAATCTATAAGAGGAATTCTTAAAGTTGAATGGATTGTTGATATGCCAATGTTAAAAGTTGCAATTCTAGTTGGTGCTAATAATAATAGGGGAGAACATTGTGGTGTTGATGCATCATAAAGAGCTTGACAAATGACTTGAATTAGATATGATTTCCTTGTTCCAGTTGTTCCTTGAATTACCAAACATAATGGTATGACATGTTCACCTTGATTAAATAATGTGTCATAATTTAATGTTAAGTTCTTTCTTTTTCCTACCACCTAAAGTTTCATATTATATACTCATCATCATATCTTTAGGTATAAGTAAATCATATTGTTTCATAGCATTGATAAAATGTATTGCTTTATTTGTGTATTCTTCTCCTCGATGTTCTGCACTCCATGAATTTCATCTATTAATATCTCTTCTTCCCAGCATATCTATTTCATTTAGATCCATCATTTGTCCACAATTTAATCTTGATATTATCTCCCACTCATGCTCAATTATATTTTGAATATTTGGTGATTCATTTTCATCTTCAGAATCATCATGAGTTTTAACATTTGTTTTAGATTCATTTTCAATAGTCCACCTATCCAGATGCCATGGATTATAATTAAGGGACTCCTAGTTGGATATAATTGTAATATCATCTACTCCAATATCTCTTTGTATATTATGAAATCTTTTGTACAATAATAACTCTGACCAACAAAAATCAGCCCATTTTTCTGATTTTTGTGAAGGCATATCTATAAATCTTAGAAACACTCTCACAATAGCTACCATTTTCCTTGCTTGGCATTTATTATCTCTTTTTCTTCTAGAGTTATAAGTCCAAGATCTAGATGCATCTATTAGTGTGACACTTTCCATTACATATGGTCTATACATATATCCTTCAATGAAATTTTTTAGGTGAGCTTCATCATCATCTTCATCATTCTTTATCACTAGCTTGAACACCTCTCTTGAAACATTTAATGTAACAAATACTATGCTACTTTCTACTAATGGAAACTCTAATAACATATGACATGTTTCTTGAGCACCAATATCTCTTTCAATCAAGGTTTTAGTTAGTAGTCTCTTATATGCCTTTGATGTTGCCTCTTCTAGATTTTCAATATTTTCAAGTCTTACCAACATTTGATGATATGTGCCAAAACTCTTTTTAGCTTTTGCTACATACTTCACAATATAATTCATTACAACATGTCTTGAAAGAACAAGCTTCCAATATACATTTTCTCTCCATAACTGAAGTATGGTACAATTATGTGTGTTTACTCAATCATCATTTCTTTCTGGTTCATATATTTTATCTCCTATTGTTGGATCTTCAAATAATCTTGATCAATTTAGATGTAATGGCCATGGTGCATTGTACCTAAAAATATAAAGAAAACTATTAGCTTATACACTAATTTTTCATTTCTTAGTGAAAAAATATATGAATCTATATAAGTATCTTACCTACAAACCATTTTACCTCTTTTTTTATGAAGGCAAGAACACTATTTGCATATTGTATGGTTTTCAACACAATAGAGCAACTCTTCATAATCACATTCAAAGTCTACTTGGTTTAGTTGCTATGTATTTTGAAGGCATGGATGTTGTGTAAAATTTTGTAAGACCTATTATTGAAGATATAACAAATTTTTTTAAGTTAAAAAGGAAAGAAAAAAAGCATAATATATGTTGAATACCTATAGAAGTAAGAATTGGTATTATAGCTCAATTTTTCATTGATGTGGATCTCTCCTTGGATTCCATGCATGTATAATAGAATCAAAATAATCTTGAGCTATCTTGATTTCATCATGATTTCTCCAATGATTTCTCTGATTAAGGTTATCCATGTTAGGTGCTCCTTCTAACCATATGGATCCATGCACATGTGGTGATCCTCTATGTTGTCATTCATATCTTGACCAAAATTCTTTTAGTTTCATTTTCTTTTGTAGCATTTCCTTTCGAAACATTATATATCTTAGATGCATATAATATGCAAAAATATGTGGGTAGTCAATAATATTTTTTAATCACCATTTTTTTTCTTCCTATGGATTAGATGGTTTTGCTCCTAGCACTAATGCATGCGAGTTGAGTCAATTCATATCCACTACACTCAAATTAAAGAAAATTGTTGGTCTTCTAATTTGATACAAGAGATCACTTAATTCAGCTCAACATTTTTCCCAATAAGACCTTGTAACCCTTAGAGTTGTACCAAAATGCATCAAGTGATAGGCTAGATGTGAGTGAGGGACATCTTCTATATGTTCTTGTAACTCATTGATTATGATCAACATAAATTGCAAGCTTTTTTTGACAAATACCACTAATGAGTTTTGTGCATGGTGTCACACGATCATATTCATAATATAATACTGAAATCATGGGTGCTGTTTAAAGTGATGATCTCTATATTAAAGTAAATTATTAACAAACTCATGAAGATTGACTCTTCTCAATCTTGGTTTGATCCAATCGCATTCACCATCTAGAAATAGTGTTGCAAAAGCCATATCAAGTAATCCTTCTGTGACATACTCATTCACTTGAAATGTTCCAATTCTTGGTCAATCAATCAGTGATCTAGGATCTACATTTGAGTTATTTATCCATGCATGAATTAGTTCCATCCCTCTTCATGAATTTTGTGGTTTAGAGGCCATTGATGTAGTATGATTGATAATATTTCCTTGATCCATCTCCATTATTGGACCCAAAAGTACATATTCAGTTCAATATGAACTGATTTTAGCTGATCAAAGATGTTATCATCTGAATTGGATGTAAGCTTAGTAAGTGTATTTTCATCAATTTGAACATATCTATAGAACTTATCATGTTTTATTTTAACTTGATGTACTCTATATACCCTCTCTTTATTGACTGTAAAATTATAACTTGTTCCATGCTAATCCTTCTTGTGAACAATGATAATAGGTAAATCCTTTATTTGATGTGGTAAAATTTTGGCTATTTCTCTTACTTCTTTTGTAAAACTTATGGTATTCCCTTTATATTTAAATTGACCTCTAGTTGCATGTGTAACTTGAAGAATGGGGTTGATAAGTGCTATCAATATTTCCTCTATTTGTGTCAAATTTGAAAGTTGCAATGGTTGTGGACCAAGATCCATGTTGTTTGATGCTGATAATCTATCTTCATTCTTTTCTTGTCAATATCGATGACAAATAGGGCCTTTAGGGACCTATACAACCTTCATTGCAAGGTAAATTTCTTGAAAAATGTACCACATACTCAGCATAGAAAGTTTATCTAGTCCATTTTGAAACATTATTTGTAAAGTCCTCAAGTCAATCCCATTATTTTCAATAGTATTGATTGTCCCCTCATCCATTTTATTTTTTGTTCATTTCAACTATCTAAATGTCTTCTTATTTGAGATGTTAACTCCTCTTGTAAGTTATGATTGCCTGAATCAACATTTATAGGATCCTCTACTCTATGAGTTGGTGTTTGTAAAACATGACCTGTTGTCATAAAATTCATCCCATTAGAACTAAACCCATCATTTTTATGAGATTGAGCTTCTCCTTGATTTGATTCGTGTTTATATAGTTGTATTATTTGTATTTCTCTTTCATTCAACTTGTTTAGGTTCATAGCTCTTTTTGTTTGTCTTCTCACTATATTTTGATTATCCTGGGATATTTGTGTATGATGTGCTCTCATCTCATTTGTATGTTGTCTCATTTATTCTTCAATTACTTCCACTATCATAGTTTCCACATGCTTGAGATTTCTTTCTCTATCATGTTGGTTTTGATGATTTCTTTCTTCTCTTTTTGAATTAGTCATTTGTTCACAACATTGTCCCATATAATTTCATGCACATTCTCTATGTTGTATTTGTTGTTCTTCATTTCTCGGACTTGTAGCTTTCCTCTATGAGCATTACTCCTTTGTTCACATCATTGTGTCATATAATTCTGAGCATATTCTCTTTGATATTGTCTCTATTGCTCTTCATTCTCAAAATTTAGTCATGGACAAGGCATTCTAGAAAATCTGAATGTGATAGTTCTTTAAACTAATAGGGTTTTAATTAGTAATCTCTCACAAAAAGATAAAACATAAAATATATTAAACTTTATATATTACTTTAGATATTTAATAAATTTAATCTCATCCAAATGATTTTACTTATAAATACATTGCACTATATATTTGTTTAAATTAAATATTAAGTATTTTTTTGTATATTGTATTTTGTAAATTAATTATAATTTGAATGATTTTGTTTATTTCATTAGCTTTAATGCTATTAAGATACAACAAGTTAATTGCAGTTTAAAAAGTGTCTTCAGTTCTTTCTTTAAGCTTTCACTTTTAAATTGTAATCCACCACAAATAAAATTAAAATGAAATGGCATTCATTTGAAAAGACAAAACCTAAATTTGATAATCTAGTGATTTATTTTAGATAGACGTATTTGAGATTGTAACAATGCACTCTTGAGCACTTTACATTTATTATTCATTTCTTTGAAAAGTTAGTAGAGGTTAAAAGTGAAAATTAAATATTTTGCTTTATATTTTTAGGTACAAATTTAAAATGATTGTATAAACTTACTTTCATCCTCTATCTTCTTTATAAATTTAAATATTGTAATGTGTAATTGTTTTAATGTATATTCTATATTTATATCATTAATTTTACTAAATGTGATGATTTATGACATTAGTCAGCATTAAATTTTTAATTTTAAAAAAGTTAATATTAACATGGTCACACCACTCACATCCCCCCATTTTGCTACTGTAGGTTATGCCTCTCTGCATAATAATTATTTTAAAAAATCTCCAAAAATTAATATAAAAAAATAATATGATAAATATTTAAAAATATAATAAAAATAAGGAACACCTCCCATAAATATCCTATTGGCTAAACTAAAGATCAAAATTTGAAGTAAAAAAACTAAACTAATTTAAATAATTTAAATACTAAAACATCAATAAATTTTAAACTTCAAAATGAAATAAAAAGAAAGTAAGGCATGAGTTAAAGGTGGAGATAACAACTAATTAATTTTCAAAACAAATAGAAAATAATAAGAGTTTGAAGTATACATAAATTAATTTTTAAACTAAATGCAAGACTTAAAAATGGAGATAAATTAATAATAATAATAAACAATAGTTAACAGTGTAGATCATAGCTAATTAAATTAAAGAAATAGGAAAAAGACAAGAGTTAAAGTTAGAGTGAGATAAAATTGGTAGCAAAATAATTAACCATGGTTGATAGTTTTTCGATCAAAGGCTAACAATTCTGTACTCAGAAAAGTAATTTTACACGAACAAAGTTCCCACATATAGCCTATTGGGTAATTTAAATTTTTTAAAAAAATCTTTAATATTTTTTCATAAAAACTAAAAACTAAACTAATTTAACCTTTATTGGCTTAAATGTATGAATAAAATACTTATTTTGAAAAATCTTCAAAAAGCAATACAAAAGATTAATATGAGATATATTAAAAAATATAGTAGAAAATAGTAACTCCTCCCACAAACATTCTATTGGCTAAACTAAAGATTAATATTTGAAGCAAAAAAACTAAACTAATTAAAATAATTTAAAAAATAAAACTTCAATCAATTTAAAAAATCAAAATTAAGTAAAAAGAAAGAAAAAAACATGAGTTAAAAGTGAAAATAACAACTAATTAATTTTCTAAATAAATAGAAAAAAAAGAGAGTTCAAGGTATAGATAAATTAATTTTAAATTAAATACAAGACTAAAAATAGGAAAAAATAAATAAATAAGAAAAAAAATAGAGTTAATAGTGTAAATAATAGCTAATTAAATTGACGGGGGCCCTAGTCCAGTTGGCTAACTCTTCCCTATTGTAGGGGGTTGGTCACGGGTTCTAGTCTCCCCTGTCCCCATGGTACCGGTGGGCGTGTCTAATTAAAAAATAAAAAATAAAAAAAAGAAAGCGCTAATTAAATTAAATAGATAGGGAAAAAAAGAGAGTTAAAATTGGAGTGAGATAAAATTGGTTGGAAAGTAATTAATGGAAAGGGCTTAAAGTTTTCTGATGAAAGCTTGACAATTTTCCATCCAAAAAAGTAATTTTACAGGAACAATGTTCCCACATATAACATATTAGCTAAAAAAATTATAATAAAGTTTCTTGTAAAGAAATTTTTCAAAACTTATGTTTATAATTGTGAAAATATATTAATTACTATTTTAAAATATTAATAATAATAATATTTTTTTTTTAAATGTGATTAAAGTAAAAAATCTATTTTATTTCTTAAGAATATAAAAAAATTAAAAAAATTAAAAATTGTGCTAAAGATGAATTTGTAAATCAAGGAGAATTTCAAAACTTTATATTATTAAAGGTAACATCTCTAAAATGATATTATATAAGTAATAAAGTTCATTTTTAGTAATTAGTTTCTTATTGCATTGAAGTAAACTAAATTTAAAAAATTGTTTGAAAGGAAAGATCAAAATTTTAGAAATTATATTTTTTTAAGAATACAAAAATACAAAAATTTAATAATACAAAAATTTAATAAATCGTGCCTCGGGTGAATTTGGCAACGTGGATTCTTCTTAGTCTTTGGCTCTTAGCCGAGGAGGTTTTAGGCACGCGTGTGCCCATATGGGGTACCCAAAACTTGTTTGTGGATGACCTCCACAAAAAAATAAAAAATAGAAAATAAATACATTAATATAAAGAATATCTTTTATACAATGTTAACTAGTATTTAAATAATTCATAACTAGATTTCATAAACAAAAAGGAAACAAAACATTCTCATTATAAAACAATCAATAATAGATATTGTAAATTTAAAAAAAAAAATCTTATTAACTAATTACATAACAAAATAATTTATAATTGATGAAAACAAATCTCTCCGACCAATTTCATTTCTATTTGAAAATTTTGGAAGACAATGTTGCTCTCATAATGTATTTCAACAACACTTGTCAATAAATTTTGTTCCCTTAGTAGTGCTTAATAGGCTCATCTCCCATAGCCAAAGAGTGTCGGAGAAAGTTACAAATATTTTTATTATTCTAAATCAAACATTTTTAGTAGTCAATTATCAATAACTAATCTTTAAAATTTGATTTATAATAATATTTTTATGATAATCAATTAATATCAATTGTAAAACTATTATTAATTAATATTTGAATATTAAATTATTTAATATTTAAATAAATATGATTTAAAAAAAATATAATAATCTCTTGTTATATTTACATATCTATTTAATATTAGAATATTTTTTTAAAGTAACATTTAATATAGTTTTAAAAAATTAATTAATTATTTTAACAATTATAAATATTAATTTTTACGGTTCATAATTTTTAAATGAATTATATAAATATTTTCAATGTAGTTTTTATTAATTAACTTCATTATATTTTTTACATTAAAAACAAAAAGACAATGGATGGAGTTAAAAAGACGTATAATATGGGTAAGCACACGCTGGTCAAATCATGTCTAAGTATATGGAAGTCTAATCATTGCATTCTTCTACAAAGAGAAAATTGATGAAAAGAAAGTAACGACATTGACGCCAGTGCAAATTTTCGATTGTTTAGCGAGTGCCTAGCCTAGGCTACCCCTATAGCATGTGTACATGTCTGATGTAAGTATGAAGTAAAGCACCTATAAGATTGTCAAAAACTATTTGTAATTTGATATTTTTTAAAGCCGGGCTACAATGTGTGGTATGGTATTTTTTATATACATTTATTATACCATACAATTTTTATATTACATTTATTCTTTACGTCATATATTTATTTTAATATTATATTAATTATTGATATTATAATTTTTTTAGTTAGTAATGTAAAAATATGATGTACAATAAATTTTTTTTTATAAGTAAAAAATTGTATTTGCAACTAATTTGTCTTACATTAACGTATACTTTAAATCTAATTTTGTTGTTTATATTCATTTTGAAATCTAATGTGGCATATATATATATATATATATATATAGAAAAAAGTGAATAAAACACATAACTTATCACATTATATATACTTTTCATAACATTAAAAATTAGCTATATTTTAAAAATATCAAACTAAGCTAACACAATCACGTTTTTACTTATAAAAAATGTAATTGCCTTTTAACTTACCAGAAACGCAATCACATTTTCAATGGCAAAAATATTTTTTGTTTGTCCATGGGCTAGGAAAAATTTCACTCCCAAATTTGTGGACAACAAAGGTAAAAGTCTAAATAAAAACCATAAATGCGATCGGGTTTGGCTCCTCAACCTTGAAGTCATCCTATTTGCTGACAATCTTTGACGACACCTCCATGAAAATGTTAGTTATCATTGTTTTTGAATTATAAGCAGCCAAAACTAAGGGGTTGGCCCATTAACAGACAAACTAGTCGACTACCAATAGATTACCAAACAACAAAAATACCCCCTACAACTTACAAAAAAAAAAAAAAAGGTTCGAAACCATAATTAATAAACTATCGGCTAGTTTAACCAACATATTGCCTATTCTAAAACTATAAAAACTATAGTAATTTTAAAATAAAGGCTTATAAGCCTTGCAACTATTCAAGTCAATCAACTAGTAGATCTAACCAACATAAAAAAGGAGGAAACCCTTAAGACTACTTGGCCTCCTTCCTCCTTAGGAGGATGCTAGCCCAGTATTCCACCAAGAAGTCAAACATCATCTTTGAGTCCTCTTTTGGCAGGTCTCCCTCAGTGTCTTTGAGCAGGTTCAAAGTGGTGGCAGCCACATGCATCTCTTTAACTATGAACATTGTGAGAAGGCACATTCTCTCTTCCAGCACATGGATTCTCTCCCACACCTCTCTACCAACCTTCTACATCTCACCAAGGGCACCTTCAGTTTGTGTCTTAGGAGCTTCCTATAGAATCAGGGGTTTAGTAACATCTTTGGGAAAATCCTTGGTAGGAGAGCAGGTGGTAATGGGGGAAGGCACCCTATCCACTGTATCAGGGAAATAGTCTCTTGTGAAGGCCACACACCACAGACCAATGGTGTCCAAAACATGCGACACATCCTTATTCTCCTTTCTCCCCACCCCTAAAAGTTACTAGGAAGAGTCTTAAATATCCTCTTCCTCCTCCATTCTTCCCACCCCAAAATTTTCCACCTTTTCTTTCATTCTCTGCTTGGGGCAGCCCAAATCCTCTAAATCTATCTCCTCCTCCAGCGAAGTCCTAGCTTTCAATTTCTTATTGGCATTAAATTTTTCTAACCTCCCCGACCTCTTCCTACCCCTTCTCTTTCCCTTTATCCCATTTCCCTCTTTTCCCCATGGGGTTGGACTTCACAAGGGACCCACTAGGTGAAGGTTGTGGGTTAGGGGCTTTGGGACCCGTGATCCTAAGGGGAACCATTTGATGTTGGCGATTCAGGTGGGTAGGGATGACAATTTCCATAATCCTAGGGGGGACCAAGGTGAGGTGAAGTTGATATAGCATGAATATTAATCCTTGATGTAAAATGGTAAAATTTGTGCCCTTTCTCATTTTTTCCTTTACATCGATGACACTATCCTCTAACTCATGCAACAGAAAGAACGAAATAGAAACAAAGTCCCAGTGGCCAAAATCATTAAGGAGAGGAAAGTGGTAGTAGTAACAAACCCCATACCTTCCTTCCAAGGTTAGGTACTTCATCAAAACAGAATAGACCTTGTTCCATGGCTCAAGGAGCTTCTCCTGCATAAAACCACCTCTATGCCAAATAGGTTCCTCACCTTCCACAAAGAAGTATTGCAAACTCACATCATTAGCCACCCTAGTCACCTTCTACCACTTCTTACCCTTCATGGCCAAACTTGTTACCAGAGCAATCACATCCTTAGAGATATGGAATGCGATGTCATTTATTGTTACTCTGCGGTCCACCTGGGAGTTGACAAATTGCATGGAACAATTTTCTTCATGGCCATTAAGCAACTCCATAAACAAAACAAAACCAGCTTCCTTTAGAAAATATCACACCAAGGGTTTTCTCAAATTTTCCTTAATCATGGCTAGCTATATGCATATCAAATCACCATTGATCTCTGTAATTTTTCCTTCTCATCTCTTCTTCTTTGGAACCCAGACACAATTTCTAAAAAATACTTCATAGTTAAGATAAAAAACCCAAGGGCGAAGATAATAACCACAATTAATAGTTATAATAGGAGCATCCTTATTAGCAAGAGAAGTCAGGTGTTGACCACCACTATCTTTCTCTTGATTATTTCCATCATTCCCAATGCACTCTAAGAATTTAAAAATTAAACCTTTTCTCTACCTGGCATATGAGAACATGTATAAGGAAATTATTAAAAAACTCTCTTTCTCAAACTTTAAATTCTTGGGCCATGCAAATTTATTATTTCCCATACAGATACCATCACTCCTTACTATTTGTACATCAAGGCCTTGTTTGCTTCGCCAGCTCAACAACATAATGCATAAATTCTAGCTATGATTCATCTTTCTTTTGTTCTTGAATTACTAGCTCCCTTCCCAAGTTTGGCAATGCATTCAAATCCCTCCAACATCTTAGTCCCTTCACCTTTAAACCTAATGCTACCATACCATCCAATACACTATTTCTCTCCCAAAATATATGATTCAAACTGAACCTATTAAGAATAGTTAATCGGTACCTAATGTCTTATATCACAAGTTTGATGGCCCATCCCTTCCTCATATTACTTTTAATAGTTTCTATGATGATTTTGGAATGACCTTCAATTTCCACTTCCCTCCAACCTACAATTCCCAATACAGTGCCATCACCTTTGCAATATTATTTGAAACTTTCCCTAACTATCCATAATATGCCAACAAAATCCTATCCTTGCTATCCTTGATAATTCCTCCACCCATTGAGCCCTCGTTTGTAGTAGCACAATCAAAATTGAGCTTAACTCAATTAGCAGGTAGGGGTTCCCATCATGTCCTTTTCCTAGCTAGGAGATTGGAATTATTAATCTCCATTATCGCTTTTGCCAAAGTCCAACTCTTAGCCACTCTAACCTTCAGCATGGAAGGGGGGAATGCCAATTTTCTCCACTTGTTGCAACTAATGTTCTTGACCAAAAGTTTGTAGATCATTTCCACCACAAATTTCTCTTCTCTCTCTTCATTCTTGAACACCCTGTTGTTTCTGTCCTTCTAGATACCCCAACAAACATTGGGGGGGATGACCTTCCACAAACATATAAGAAGGGGGTGGGTAAAGGAGCCTTGCCAATTCACCATGAATTTCCCCCAAGCCCATAGTGAATACCTCATTCACCTCCAGCTTCTGAAGAAGTCTCCCCCAAACATTAGAAGCATAATTGTAATGCATGAATAAGTAGGCAATACTCTCTTCCTACATCTTACACATGTGGCATCTATTGGGTAATTGAAACCCCCACTTCATAAGGTTATCTATAGTGAGAATTTTCCCATGGATGGTCATCCACCAGAAAACATTGGTCTTCGGGATTAAATAGTTAAAACATACATTCCCCCAATCATTACTTACTAAGGTTTTATCAAACAATATTTATAGGCAAATTTAGCTAAGAACTCCCTTGTTAGATTTACCTTCCATATGAACTAATCATTCCAGTCCCTTCCTAGGATTCTATACTCTTCTGTCATAGAATTTAGCTCTTCTATTAGCCCTCCACCAACTAATGCATTCTGTTGTAGCTTTGACTTTTTCCACTTCCTCCCTAGGCTAATAAAATCAGCAATCATTCCTCCCCCTGGTCCTAAAGGTGATGCCAAATAGACCCAAACTTTAATTTTATTAATGGTAAATATCCATAAGCCATGAATCCTCCCAAATATTAATCTAATTACCATTTCCCACTAACCACCTTATACCCTCATTCAAAAGGGTTCTATTCTTCACAATATTTCCCCAAATCTTAGATCCCATAGGGAGATCATCTCTCTAGGTCCAGTGTGAGAACTTTAGATTTCCAAGGTACTTAGCTTTCATGATGTTACACCAGTTCAATTCCTCATTCTTCAGATTCTATCCAATCTTGGTAAGAAGTACATTGTTCAAATCAATTATTTTCCTTACTCCCAATCCTCCTCTAATTTCAGGTTTACAAACCATTTCCTAGCTAACCAAACTTAGCCTGATCTTCTTGCTTCCCCCAGACCAAAGGAAGTCACATTATGTTTTCTCCAATTTATTAGCCATACACTGAGTAATTTTGAATAGTGATAGGAAGTACACTGGTAATCCCTAGAGGGAGGACATCAGAAGTTGTAGCTTGCACACAGTGCTCAGAGTTTTACCTTTCCATCCAATAATTTTTTCTTCATCCTCTTTAGAATGCCATTATGGAAGTTGTTACTTACAACTTTCATAGTTAAGGGGGAGCCCAGATAAGTATTAGGTAACTCTGCTATATTGTAGCCTAAAATATTTACAATCCTTTGTTGTAAATCAGGGGTGTGTTAAAGAAGAAAACTTTACTTTTATCAAAATTATTCTTTTGTCCAGCATTCTCCACATATATCTCCAACACTGATTTCCAAACTTTGGCTTCTCCCACCGTGGACTCCTCACTTAGGAAAGTGTCATCCACAAACTATTGTATCACTTCAGGGGGAAGCGCGGAAGCAAATTTGATTCCTTTAATTACCCCCCCTTACAATTTTCACAAGAATGCCCTCCCTAGGACTTTAGCAAACATGATAAACAAGTAGGGAGAGATAGGGTCACCTTGCCTAAGCCCCCTCTCCCCACCAAAATTCCCCAAGATGACTCGTTCACCATTACTAAACAACTGATAGTTTCCACAATAAATTTCACCATCCTAATAATTTTTTCACTAAAGCCAATTTTATCCATTAATTTTTAGAACAAAACCTAATTAATTCTATCATATGCTTTAGAGATGTCAAGTTTCAAGGCTATACCCAGATTGCCACTCTTCTCCATTGAGTACAAAACCTCATGTGTCGTTATGGTAGCATCCAAAATTTGGCATCTTGGAACAAACCAACTCTGGGTTTTTCCAATGAATTTATACAACAATGGCTTAACTCTATTAACATAAATTTTTGAGAAAATCTTGTAAGTAGTGTTACATAGATAGATCAACCTAAAGTTGGAGAGGACCTCTGGGTGTTTCACCTTCAGGATTAGGGCAATAAAGAGTTTGTTAAGTTGTTTAAGAAGTTCACCAATTCTAAAAAAGTCATATGATGCCCAAACGAGATCCAACTTGATAACATCCTAGAAGTGCTAGAAGAACATCAAGAGGAAACCATTAGGTCCCAAGGATTTATAAGCTTTCATTGAGAACACAACTCTATGGACTTCGTCCTTTGTCACAATTTGAGCTAGCTCCTCATTCTCCTCAACTGAGATCACTGTGCACATAGAATTAATTAAGCATTTCCTATCCTCATCCCTAAAGTTTCTTTGCTACTCCAAATAAGAGTTCTTGAAATAAGCCATTTTTGAGTTCCTTATTTCTTCAAGTTTAGTAGGCTTCACATAATTATCATCTTTGATATTATTAATAGTATTTCTCTATTTATGAATTGAGGCTAATCCATGGAAAATTTAGTGTTCCTATCACCCACCTGTTGTATTTTAATCTTTCCACCAAATTCATAATTCATATTGCCCTTCCCGCCTTTGAAATGTCCATAGTCAAATACCCATGGAAATATTAAAAAATACCAAGTTCCGAACCTTATAACATATCTTTTGCGGCCTGCAAGTTCTCCTTTGTCAGATCTGAGAAGATCGACAGTTGGCATTGTCTCGCCATTGGAAGTTGCATGGTGAATACGTTAGCGACATGGCGCCCTGATGACACATGTCCGGTGGGTCCAGCTTGCAAGGCAAAGGTTTTCTGATGGGTCAGAAGAGTTTCACGGTGGGCCAGGCAAACATTTTTTGACGGGCCAAAAAGTTCAAAAGGCGGCAAGGCGCCATGGCGCCAATGGAAAACTCACAAGTTTTTCGTTAGCGACATAGCGCCCGGCCGGACGAAGGGTGTTTCTATGATGAGTCCCAGTGTTCAGCGGGCAAGATTCGCGGCAATGGAAAATGTTCATGGGTGGACTAACGGAAGTGGGCTGGGAAGTCAAAAATGTCAGTGGGGTGCTATGTCACCATCGAAAAACTCATGAGTTTTTCGATAGCGACATAGCACCCGAACGGAAAAGTTACCAAAGTGAGAACTTCAGGCAAGTGGGTGGGTCCCAACTAGTACTTTGTTAGCCCAGTTGAAGTTCCATGCCATACTAGCCAATCAAAATGGGAAACGTCTGTAAGGGAAGGAATTATTACAGTTGGGTGCTATGGCGCTATGGGGATTTGGCCTCAATTTCCTCATAGCGACATAGTGCCTGGTTGACACGTGGCCACTCTGTGGGATCAAAGTCTTGGCTCTGCCAAGGTGGTGCTTCATTAGGCCAATGGGGGAATGCCACGTATGTCAAGTCAGAACACAGATAGATCGTGGGACCAGATCTTCAATGCGGTTAGTGCAGTAAAGGGTTGAGTTTTGAGTTGTCAGATTTGCAGAGATCAAGGGCAGGTGCCATCATGCTATGGAGAAGCTGCACGAGATTTATGATAGTGAGTTGGCACCTAGAGGACATGTGTCCTCATGGGTCAAAGTTTGGAGGCACAGGAAATACAGACAGTCAGGTTACCAGCTGGCAGTTTATGTGTGGTCAGGATATAGTCCCTACAGTTAGTAGTAATAGTTTGGTGGTGATAGTTTGGACCACTGCGGTTAATGACAACTGCTGGGCGCTATGTTGCTATTGTGGTCTTAAGGATATGGCACCCATAGCGACATAGCACCCAGGTATTAAAAGGGCTCACAGGTAATGTGGCAGTTAGTTTTGATGTTGCAGCTAGATGGTGGAAAGGTAGTACCCAGTCAAACATAAAGGGTGATAAGCGTGAATAGGACTGCCAGGGTGGCGAAAAGGAAGAAAGAGATTAGCCCGCGTGGCCCAGTCAGTATGTGGAACTGTTTGACTTGCTTTGACCTCACAGATTCATGAGCTTGAAAACATCAAGAAATCTATTTTTGCCGTGAATTTGATTTCATGATCAATTGCCACCAACTCAAAAGTAAATGATAAGTGCAGAGGACTTTCTAATCTATCATGGCGACCTATCTACCCATGTCAGAGGAATGTTGTGGCGACGTTTCTATCTACTCGAGGCATTCTTTCAAGGAATTGTCAGATTTTTGTGCCCAGATCATATGTTTGATTTGGATTTTCAGTGCTGAGAATTTATGATAGTGGGTAGAAGTTATTGTAGAGCTAAAGTTCTTAGTTATGCCTGAACTATAAAGGCAAATTTTGTGCATTTTTGCCGAGGGACTCCTTTTCTGATTTCTCTGCTACTGCTTGTAGGTTTGCAGTGTAAAATTCCCTTTGTCTCTGAGTTGTATAACATTCTGTATCATCTCCTCCAACCATTAACGTGCATGTTCATGAATCTTGCCTCTCATTGGTGTGTTGTTGAGATCTGTAGCTTGCATACTGTATCTATTTTTGGCCTATTGGATAATATATAAGTGAAATCCCTCTTTCCTCGTGTTATCCAATTTGGTTTCCTGATCTGTATGTGGTTATCGATTGACATAACTCTGGATGTATATGTCTTTTGAATGTTATCTTGGTTTTGTAGTGCATATATGGGCAGAAATGAGTCGTAACACTCTATTTGGTGCATCAGCTCTATAGTTTAGGTAGGGTAGAATTGTTTTTTGCATCTCCTTCTTCCCCTTTTCCTTCTAAGAGTAGTTAGGTGCACCCTAATAGTAAGAGGAAGCCGGCCTTCTCTGAAGACTCAACCTCATAGTTCAAGTCCCACAGCTTGGAGGTTGTTTCCATGTTTCACTAGGTTGTCCTTGTGCATAGGCCTTGGACAAGGGTGCAAACCTAAGTGACAAAAAATTTTGGCACGCCCGGTGGGACAACATCCTATTAAAGATTTAAAGTCTACTGGTGTCAAAAGATGAAAGAGTTCCAGAGATTAATGCTGAAGAGGTAGTGTTGGCTTCAGTATTCAAGCCTTAAGAGGCTAATTCTTCAAAGTACTAGGCAACTCTGAACATCAACAAATCTGGTTCCAGGCCAAAATTGCAGAAATTCATGCCCAGAGCTGAAACAAGGGCGTCCTCTAGAGGTAAATTTCAATATCAAGAGCTTTCTCTTTCAAATCCTAGAAGAAGGAAGACTAGAATTTCATTATCACCAGCTAGGGGTGTAATAACAGTTGATATACCTGTAAGATCTGTCTCTACTCCTCCTACTGTTCGAACTCAGCCTAGATTGCCATCAACACTCATCAATAGAACACTTGTTTACATGGCATAGCCAAGAGTTTATCCTTTTGCCACCTTTAATGGTGGAAGTCCTCTATTGTTAGCCCAAAGACATGATATACCAGTATCTGGACTAAAAAGTATACCTAATTTTACTGGTGAAACTTCCATCTCCCCTTTACAGCATATCCAAGAAGTAGCAAATGTTTGTAATATTCATGGTATTACAGAGGATGATGTTGCTGTTAGACTTCTAGCCTCATCTTTAAAAGGAAAAGCATTACAGTGGTATAGAGGCTTAGCTCATGGTTCTATAACTGATTGGGATGGACTAGGAGCAGGGTTATGCAAACATTTTGAGGATAAAAGTGACTATCTGTCACTTTTAGAGCAGTTGACTACTATAAAAAGAGCCCCCCATGAATGTATGACTGATTTTAATCATAGATTTCAAAAGACATGGGATAGAATACCTACTTCGGTGAAACCTACCCCTGGTAATGCAATTTTGCATTACCTTAGAGCTTTTAACAGTGATATTGCCACTACAATCCAAACTATGGGAGGAGATACCTTGCCTAATGCTTATGAGATAGCCATAAAAGCTGAGAACATCCTGATACAAGGAGGCAAACTAGATCTGAGGCCTCCTATACCCTTCTTTCTTGATATCCCAAATCATTAACCAGCAATGGCCCCTCTTCCTACAACTTCTACATCACAAGCCTTACTCTAGTTCCCCAAGTTTCCACATCCTCAAATGGGATAGATGAACTCAAAGAGATGCTCCAAGGTCTAGTGTTGAATACAGATAAGAGAGAGAGGACCTTGGATAAAAAATTTCAAGTGTAGGGGAGGGAGTTAAAGGACCAAGGAAAGAGATTAGAGGATAGTTTTTCTATGATACAAAAAATGAGTAACAAGGTGGTGGCCTTAGAAAGGCAACAAGCTCAAGGTGGCAAGCCTCACCAATTGCAATATCAAGCTCCAAATGGTGGTAGGCCTCCTAATCAGTGGAATAGCTCTTTTGATCAGGGTAGGCAAAATGGTCATGCTTCTGCTTCAAGCTCAAATTAGAATAGAGCTATAGTCCCTCAAAATAACTTGGCCAAAGATCAAGATTTTTGTCCTTCCTGCAACTATTCTTATGCCTATTGTATGTGCCAGAAGGAAGAATCTTATTTGGCCCTAACTAACCAAGAACCTGTAGCAAAGCAATCATACAAGGAGGAGCATCCCAAGCAGGCCTCATGTATTCAAGGGCAGGATGATTGCTCTTTCATGAATCATCAAATTGTGGAGCATTGTAATATAAACCAGGATTCCATTGCTCATAACACAAGAAGTAAGAGGAGAGCTATGGAACATGCTGCCCCTCCTTCTCCTAAGCGGGCCTCAACCTCAAGTGCTACACCTCATATACAAGCAACAAATGAACAAACAAGTGCTTCATAGCAGCAAAGGAAAGAGTCTAGAAAGAAAGATGCAAGTGATCCTTATGTTGCCCCATCTCAACCTCTTATAAGTGCAGCTCCCAAAGTTTCTACCAAAGTCCCTAATGCACCATTTAGTGTGGTAGAGAAAATGAAGAAGACAAATGTGAATATTTCTATGTGGGATGTTGTTGCTACCATACCAATGCAGAAGAGGATGCTGCAGCAAGAATTGGAGAAGATTGAACCCAAGGATCAGCCATCTATCATGGAGAGTGCCACAAGTCTAGTACAACCAGCAAGGGATGTGGAGACAAATAAAAAGGTTAGACCTCCTCCATTCTATGTTTCTCTTATTATAAGGGGCAAATTAGTCCACAATTGCATGATAGATTCAGGGGCTAGTAGGTCGGTAATGCCTAGGTGTGTTGCTAATGCTTTAGGAATGAAATATGAGCCCATTGTTAGGGATGTGTTACAATTAGATGGTAGTACCATCAAAACTATAGGTATCCTTAGGAATGTGGAGATGGCCATACATGCATGCCCTGGTTACACTGTGATTCAAGAGATATCTGTTGCTGAGGTCAAGCCATACTTTGCTATTTGTCTATCAAGAGACTTCACTGCCCAAATAAGTGGATTCATATATGTTGATTGGTCATATATGTCATTTAAGACCAGATATGGAGCCAATGCCTTAATTAGAGCAGAACCTCAAGCCCTTCATCACACTGAATCTTACACCCCCAACTTCATCAATATAAATTGTCCTATTCTAGAGATGGATGAAAATGACATAGTAAATGAGCCTGCTGATTCCATAGTAGAGATTCTTGATTTCTTCTTGGATGAATGGGCTAGTACATATCAGTTTGAACCTATGTCAGAAACTCTTGAGACAGGCCTTAGTACATATTGTATTTTAGAAAAAGATGTGGTAGTTCCCAATCTTGTGGATGCTAAAGAAGATGGAAGTGGGATATGGAGTATGTACTTTGATGGCACAAGGAATAGGAATGGATCAGAGGCTGGTGTTATGTTGATCTCTCTTGCACAAATAAGATACTACTTCTCCTTTAGGCTCCAATTCAGTTGCACCAATAATGTGGCCGAGTATGAATCCTTGATTCAAGGTCTCTTACTTGCCCAAAAGATAGGAATTCAAGCCTTGAGAGTATATGGGGATAGTGAGTTGGTAGTTAACCAAGTGAGAAACCAGAATATCATCAAAAATGGCCTGCTCAAGTCTTACAAACATAGAGTCTGGGATTTGCTTGAGGGCTTCAATGCATTTAATATACAGAGCATTCCTAGGAAAGAAAATAGACATGCTGATAGAGTTACAACAGTGGGTGCATCTTATGATGTACTAGGTAATCTTGAGGAAGAGAAGAGGCAAAAAATAAGAGTGGTAGTGAGACCTACCATCCCTGAAAACAACACTCATTGGCAGGTGTAACATTTTGATGAGAAAATTGTGAGTTTCTTGCAAAATGAGGCAAAATTTTCAGATAGGAACCAGTCAAGACTGCGAGATCAGTATGGTGATCAGATCATTCATCTCAGTTCTAACAAGTTTCCCAAGGGTCTCATTACCTTGGAGAGTGTCTTTAATCCTGATGATCAAACAAGAGGCAAAGGAATGAATCTAGCTGCAGAAAAGGATGATTATGCCCTAGTTACAATTGCTAATGGAAAATTTTTGAATATGGGGAAGGTATGTTCTGAAACTAAGCAAGAAAACTTCATTCATCTATGTCAAGAATTTAATGATGTATTTTCTTGGACATATGATGACTTAAAAGGGTTTGACCCTAGTCTATTTCAGCATACCATAGATTTAGTTGATAAGACCAAACCAGTAAGGCAAAAACAGAGGCCAGTGAATCCTAAGATTGAGCCTCTAATGAGAAAAGAACTATCCAAGTTGATAAAAGCTAATATAATATTTCCTATCAAACACTCGTCATGGGTAGCTAACCTTGTCCTTGTAAGGAAGAAAAATGGAGAAATCAGATTGTGTGTGGACTTTAGGGATCTTAATCAGGCTTCTCTTAAAGATCACCATCCTCTCCCTTCCATGGAGCAAATTTTGTCCAGAGTTAGTGGGTCAAGGAGATTCTCTTTTCTTGATGGGTTTTCTGGTTATAACCAAGTGTTGGTTAAAGAATCTGACAGACATAAGACAACATTTACTACTAATGGGTCACCTATGCTTATTGCAAGATGCCATTTGGGCTAACCAATGTAGGTGCTACATTTCAGAAGGAAATGGAGATGGTCTTCAAAAAATTAATTGACAAGTTTGTCTTAGTATACCTTGATGATATAACTGTATATTCAAAAAATGTAGAGGATCATTTTAATCATCTAAGACATGTATTTCTAAGATGTAGAGAATTTTGGGTTTCCCTTAACCCAACCAAGTGTGTCTTTGCTACAAGCCAAGGAAAATTATTGGGACACATTGTATCTAAGGATGGGCTGACCATTTACCCAGAAAGAACAAAGGCAATACTTGCCCTTCCTCTTCCTAAACACAAGAAGGGGCTGCAAAGTTTCCTTGGTAGAATAAATTTTGTAAGAAGGTTTATTCCTAATCTTGCTACCATGGTGAAACCTCTTACAACTTTGCTTAAGAAAGGTATGGTCTTCTCATGGACCAAGGAAGGGAAGGAGAGTTTTGAAGAGATCAAGGCAGCCATAGCCTCAGCCCCTACTCTCATGAACCCAAATTTTGAGAAAGATTTCATCCTCTATACTTTAGGTGGTGAGTCAAGTATCTCTATTGTCTTGACTCAAACAAATGACAAGGATGAGGAGCAGCCCATAGCCTTCTTTAGTGAAGGGCTCAAGGAATATGAAGATAAGTACAACTTTGTTCAGAAGCAAGCCCTTGCAGTCATCAGAGCCTTGAAGAAATTCAAGCACCTCTTATCCCACAATAAAATCCATTTGTTGGTGCCCCATGCCAGTGTAAAGGACTTCTTGTCAAGCAAGGATATTAGTGAAAAGAGAGTTGGATGGATCACTAAGGTAATGGAGTATGATGTTGATATTCAAATTACCAAGCTAGTAAGAGGGAGAGGATTGTGCAAAGAAATGTTATCAGGCCAGGATTCTGGTGAAGAGGCTACTATGGTAACAATAGAGTAGCAGGAGGTAAGAAACGTTAATGGTCCAAGGAGCTGGATAAATGATATGAAGAGCTTCTTATCAAGGAATGGATACCCTCAGGGATTGGACAGAACTAAAAGAAGACAATATAGACTGTAGTCCATTCCCTATGTCGTGATTGATGGTATCCTATTTAGGAGGGATTTTAATGGGACCCTGTTGAGATGCATTGAAGAGGATCAGGCTGAGAGGATGATTAAGGAACTTCATGATGGCCTGATGGTGGCCATTTCTTTGCAAGAACAATTGCCATGAAGATCATGAGGGTTGGTTATTACTGGCTATCCTTGTTTCATGATTGTTATGGATATGTGAGGAAATGTGAGAAGTGTGCTTTCTTCTTAGGCAAACAGAGGCTTGTAGCTCTCCCCTTTCATCTTATTCAGGTGGATCATCCCTTTACCCAGTGGGGGTTGGATTTTATAGGCCCCATTAATCCTCCATCTAGTGCAGGTCATAAATGGATTTTGGCTGCTACTGATCAGCTCACTAGATGGACACAGGCAGTTGCCGTGAAGGATGCCACAGAACCATCAGTTGTTGAATTCCTTGATGGGATTGTATCTAGGTTTGGTGCTCCTTCTACTATCGTCTTGGATAATGCTAAGTCTTTTGTTGGGACCTAGATTTGTGCATGGGCAATGAACCACAACATCTACCTGAGCACATCGTCAAATTACTATCCCCAGGGTAATGGTTTGGCTAAGTCTTCCAACAAGAATTTGATTAGAATCATGAAGAGGACAATAGAAGACAATCAAAGGGCCTGGCATAAAAAGTTAAGAACTGCTCTGTGGGCTAATAGGATAACACCCAAGAGATCTGTTGGGAATTCACCTTTGTGCTGGTATATGGTAGGGAGGCCAGACTCCCAATTTCATTGAAATTCCCATCCTTGGAGTTGGCTCATCAGCTAGAATTGATTGAAGATAGTGTCGTGTCAGTAAGAATGGTAGATTTGATTGAACTAGAAGAAAAGAGAAATAAAGCTATGCAAACCATAGAGATACATCAGCAGCAGATGAAGAGGAATTTTGATAAGAAGGCTAGGGTTAGGACCTTCAGAGAAGGAGATTTAGTCCTCAAATGGGATTCAGACAGAGCAAAACTAGGAAGACATTCCAAATTTGATGCATTATGGAGTGGCCCCTATCTGATTGCCAGTTGCAACCAGGCCAATGCATTTCAATTGAGCAGGCCAAATGGTGAAGTTTTGCCCATTCCAATCAATGGGACTTATCTTAAAGCTTTCTTTTGGTGAAGATTTGTGAATCCATGTACATAGTTAGTCTAGTTCCCTTTCAGTTTGTTCTTGTTTTTCAATAAGTGCACGTGCACATGGTTCTCTCCTTGAGTTGCCAGTTTCGAAAGTTTAAAAGTTTTGAGGTTGTAGAGGCAGAGCTAGGGTTTTCAATGTTTTGATCTTCTCACAGAAGGGTTAGGGTTTTGCAGTTCTTAGGTTCATACTTTTCAGACCCTGTAACCCAATGGATTTTTTACAGACAACTAGTCATACATCGAGTAGGCTCATGCCCCCTGTGAGTCGCTAGAAATGTTGTATTTTAATCTTCCTGCAAAATTCATAATTCATATTGCTCTTCCTACCTTTGAAATGTCCATAGTCAAATACCCATGGAAATATTAAAAAATACCAAGTTTTGAACCTTATAACATATTTTTTGCAGCCCGCAAGTTCTCCTTCGTTAGATCTGAGGAGATCGATAGTTGGCGCTATCTTGCCATTAGAAGTTGCATGGTGAATAAGTTAGCGACATGGCGCCCTAATGACACGTGTCCGATGGGTCCAGCTTGCAAGGCAAAGGTTTTTTGATGGGTCAAAAGAGTTTCACGGCGGGCCGGCCAAACATGTTTTGACGGGTCAAAAAGTTCAAAAGGCGACAAGGCACCATGGCGCCAACGAAAAACTCATGAGTTTCCCATTAGCGACATAGCGCCCAGCTGGTTGGAGGTTATTTCTACAGTGAGTCCCAGTGTTCGGTGAGCAAGGTTCGCTGCAACGAAAAATGTTCACGGGTGGACCAACGAAAGTAGGCCGGGAAGTCAGAAATGCCGGTGGGGCGCCATGTCGCCATCAAAAAACTCATGAGTTTTCTGATAGCGACATAGCGCCCAAATGAAAAAGTCAACACAGCGAGAACTTCAGGCAAGTGGGTGGGTCCCAACTAGTACTTTGTCAACCCAGTTGAAGTTCCATGCCATGCTAGCCAATCAAAATGGGACATGTCTGCAAGGGAAGGAATTATTATAGTTGGGCGCTATGGCGCTATGGGGATTTGGCCTCGATTTCCTCATAGCGACATGGCGCCTAGTTTACACGTGGCTGCTCTGTGGGGTCAAAGTCTTGGGTTTGCCAAGGTGGTGCTTCGTTAGGCCAATGGGGGACTGCCACGTATGTCAAGTCAGAACACAGATAGATCGTGGGACCAGATCTTCAATGTGACTAGTGCAGTAAAGGGTTGAGTTTTGAGCCATCAGATCTACAGAGATTAAGGGCATGTGCCATCACGCTATGGAGAAGCTGCATGAGATTTATGATAGCAAGTTGGTGCTTGGAGGACATGTGTCCTCATGGGTCCAGGTTTGGAGGCGCAAGAAATACAGACAGTCAAGGTACCAGCTGGCAGTTTATGTGTGGTCAAGATATAGTCCCTGCAGTTAGTAGTAATAGTTTGGTGCTGGCAGTTTGGACCACTGTGGTTAATGATAACTATTGGGTGCTATGTCGCTATTGTTGTCTTAAGGACATGGTACCCATAGTGACATAGCACCCAGGTATTAAAAGGGCTCACAGTCAATGTGGTAGATAGTTTTGATGTTGCAGCTAGATGGTGGAAAGGTAGCACCTAGTCAAACATAAAGGGTGATAAGCGTGAATAGGACTGCCAGGGTGGCGAAAAGGAAGAAAGAGATTGGCCCGTGTGGCCCAGTCAGTATGTGGAACTGTTTGACCTGCTTTGACCTCACAGATTCATGAGCTTGAAAACATGAAGAAATCAATTTTTGCCGTGAATCTGATTTCATGATCGATTGACACCAACTCAAAAGTAAATGATAAGTGCAGAGGACTTTCTAATCTATCACGGTGACCTATCTACCCATGTCAGAGGAATGTTGTGGCACTTTTTCTGTCTACTCGAGGCATTCTTTTAGGGAATTGTTAGATTTTTGTGCCTAGATCAGATGTCTGATTTGGATTTTCAGTGCTGAGAATTTATGATAGTGGGTAGAAGTTATTGCAAATCTAAAGTTCTCAGTTATCCCTAAACTATAAAGGCAAATTTTGTTTATTTTTGCCTGGGGACTCCTTTTCTGATTTCTCTGCTACTGCTTGTAGGTCTGTAGTGTAAAATTCCCTTTGTCTTTGAGCTGTATAACATTCTATATCATCTCCTCCAGCCATTAATGTGCATGTGCATGAGTCTTGCCTCTCATTGGTGTGTTGTTGAGATCTATAGCTTGCATACTGTATCTATTTTTGGCCTATTGGATAATATATAAGTGAAATCCCTCTTTCCTCATGTTATCCAGTTTGGTTTCCTGATCTGTATGTGGTTATTGATTGACATAAGTCTGGATGTGTATGTCTTTTGAATGTTATCTTAGTTTTGTAGTGCATATATGGGCAGAAATGAGTCTGAACACTCTATTTGGTGCATCACCTCTATAGTTTAGGTAGGCTAGAATTGTTTTCTGCATCTCCTTCTTCCCCTTTTCCTTTCGAGAGTAGTTAGGTGCACCCTAATAGTAAGAGGAAGCCGACCTTCTCCGGAGACTCAACCTCACAGTTCAAGTCCCATAGCTTGGAGGTTGTTTCCATGTTTCACTAGGTTGTCCTCATGCATAGGCCTTGGACAAGGGTGCAAACCTAAGTGATAACACCACCTTGAGCCATAACACCTTGGATCTTTGCTTCGAGTAGGTCTCCTCTCTAATCATCATTTCCTTCCAAACCTTTCTACATTTACTCTCCTCTTGGATAATATTATCTGTAGCGAGGCCTTTCCGTATAGCTTTTTGAAGTTCTTCTAACTTACCTTCCACCCCTGCCTTAGTCTTGAAGATATCATCAAAATGTCTTTTTCCAGGGCAACACATTTCTTTTAACATTGTCTAGTTTTACAGAGAGTCTATACATAGCCATCCCTTCTACCCTAATCACCCACCACTATGTGACTTTAGTTCTGAGTTTAGGATGGGATTGCCACATAATTTCATATCTAAAAGGTCTTGGGCCTCCCCTAGGAATCTTCTTTCTAATTAAAAAATATGGGAGTGTGATTTGAGACTGTCCTATGTAATTTTGTGAGAGAGGAGGAGGTTAAACCATCCCAACTAGTCAAGACCAAAAGTCTATCCAGTTTGACTTGGATAAGGTCAACACCATTCCTATTCTTCGACCATGTAAACTTCACACCACGTATATCCATTTTCATTAAATCATTATTGTTAATAAAATCAGCCAAATCCTTCATACTATCATTAAAATCAATCATTCCTCCAACCTTCTCCAAAGGGTACAGAGATGAGTTAAAATCTCCCATATAAAACATGTTTCTATTTTGTGAGGGGAAAGCATGAAACACTTCCCATAAAATATTTCTACCTTGTCTAGTATTAGAAGCACACACATTAACAATATTCCATATCTTATCACCCTTCCTATGATCAGTTATAAGATAGTTTTTAGGTAAAAGTACAAAGCTGGTCACATTTCAGTCTGACTTATCAAAATGAATGAATTTGAGTATTTCTATCTTAAAATAAATTTTATTCAAATATATGGTCTAGACAAATTTATCTAGCTAGGTTATACATGTTCTCACACTTTTCCAATTGGAAATTTCTATTAAATGCATGTTTCAGACTAGTTTGTATCCAATTGCTAAAGAAATAAAATTATTTCAAAATACTGATATTTCAATAACTCTTACTATTTTTTATGATACTTTTTTAATAACATATAGGCACCATTTTATAGAGCTCAAAGTCAATAATATTCTCATATAGAGTTTATAGTGTTTCAATTAGATATAGTATATTTTAATTACAAAATTCTACAAGTGTGTATTTTAACACTCGAGAAGATGTTAAGTTGGAGAAAGTAAAATATATTAAATCATATCAAAAAAATTTAAAATTCACATGATGTTATAGAGAGAGTCCTCTTCAAGAATCTATAATTTTTCTTTTGGTTAGAAAAGATTTAATTTGAAAAATGTGTTGGGAGAAGAAAACTATCAATTTCAAATGAGTTAAATTTGAATCATTGTAAAAGATAAAATATATATTTAAAGCCAGTTTTTATTTTTGATTGTTCTAGCTATATATGTTATCTATAACATAATCTAAGATGGAAGGGAGATAAGTTTATTTCCTCATTGTTTTGTGGTGTGAACTAGACTCCTATTTTTCAAAAAAATTCAACAAGTAAAAAATTGTCTTTAAAAATTAGGAAAATATATCAATTCTTATTCCAAATAATCGTTAAAAATTATAATCCTAAAATTCATCCATTTCTACACATTTCATTTGTTTACTTTTTTATCACATTCTAAATAATATTATCATTTTTATGTCATTGAAGATGAAGAGATTATTAGCCTTTTCCTTTATAAAAGGGTGACATAAGTTTTTTTTTTTTCCTTTTAGTGCTATGAATTAAGCTTCCCTTACTAGAATTTGGGTTCCAGAAGGTAGCCACTCCTCCTAAATCTCCCTCTATTTCACTATGACAAAAATTAGCACCTAGCCATACATAACTTGATATACTCTTCAAATTAAACATATTTATTTTAACCTCCTAGATGAGAAGGATATCAATTTTCTAGTTAGACAACTACTGTCTAAGTACAAACTTCTTATGAGGGTTATTTAACCCTCTTAAGTTCCATGATAGAATAATCATTTTCTACCCTTTGTCAAGGACTCCAAAGCAACCCTTTGTCAAGGACTCTAAAGTGGGTTGCCTACCACTTGCCACCTTCCATGCCATCTACTTTGTTCTTCTACTCTATTTTATTGACTTCCCTACATCCATCTTTAACTCCACAACCATCTTGAATTTATTTGATACTCTATCTTCTCTGAGTTTTCTAGTTCCCATCCTTATCCTCTAGCTGGGCCAAGGGATCAACCAACTTAGTTGGTGGTTCCTCATCATTCTAGAAAATAACCCTAGCAACCTCCCATTCCACTAAGTCTTTCACTTCCCCTTCATCTAAGGCTTTATTGATGTCTTCTCTAAAAATTTCCTCTAACACTAGGTTCCTTAAAGGATTACTGAGGAGCTCCTCAATACTATGTAGAAAGGGTAGGGAATCATCAACTAAAGAGATTTCCCCTTCCTCCACTCCCCCTAGCTCCCTTTCTAGCACACAATGCTTCTCAGGCTCTCATTCTAAGCAAGATCTCCCCACAATCTAGTTGGACTCCAACTCTTTCATCCTAACCATTCTTAAATCAACTCAAGGGGAAATGAGATTTTATTCTTTCTCCTTCCTTGTAGGGTTGTCACCCCATTTTCCGTTTGAGAGTTAACATTCTTAACTACTGGCTCCTTCCTAGGTAAGGGGGTTGCCTCCTTACCATCAAGTTCTCCATTCCCTTTAATAGAAAATCTAGCTCCCTCCTCCCCTGAGTCCAGAGGAGAAGCCCCTACTTCCTTATTCCCCACTATTTCCACCTCAACCATCTTACTCAACTTCTTACAATCTACAATCAAATGTCCAAATGACAAGAATTTTTGGCAAAATAACCTCTCATTTTCATAAATGATGGATTAAACTTTTCTAACCCACTTTGAGCTTAGAGTAATGGACTCAGGTAAGGAAGTACCCACAACAAAATTCACACTAAACCTCACAAAGACCAACCTAGACCTCTAAAAAGTAACCATATCTGTAGCAATAAAGTGCCCAAAGGTGTTACTAATGGATTTTAGGATTCTCTCATCCCAAAACTCAAGTAGAAGTCCTAGTAGCCTGACCTAGACATGATCCATCCTATTCAGTTATTTCACTGGATCAATGCTAGGTGCCACTTTGCCATTATAGGACTACGCTTTCCATATGACTAGGACCTTACCATCAACATAGTCATACCTTCAATTTCTTTGAATTTGAAGTGGAATTGAACCCCCAACATGGTTGACATGAACACACTCCCCTTCAACTTCCATCTCCAACTTACCCACTTCCTGATCATCTCAATTGATGGATGAAAGGAGAAAAACATGCCAATAAGGCAGAGCTTCAGGTTGGTAGACACATTGCCAATCAAGATGTCCTAAATAACTATTTCAACCCCCTTGTCTCCATTAATCACTCTAGGAGCTTCCAATGGGATATGAGCCACCTTCACTCCAAGGACCACTTCCTTCTAACCAAGAGCCTTTGTATGACTTGATTGATTCTCTTGGCCCACCAACATAGCCCCTAACTCCATTAACATCCCCCTAATAGGGTGAACAACATCAACACTTCCCCAGGTTGCCCTAGTTGTAGTCAGGCCCAATTGTAGGTTAGAGTAGGGATTTGAGACCAAACCTAGCCCCTTGGGGCCAACCCCACTCATCCAAATTTCAAAATACCAATTGAGCAAGAAAGAGAGAAAAGTTGCAGAGCAAAAAACTACTTCTAGTTAGTTATCACTAATTTTTCTTTTTGTGATGCATTTTTATTACTTAAGGTCATTTTGTATTGATTGGGGTATTTTAATAATCATTTAATAATCAGATACATCTAGACCCAGTAAATACAAAGGAAACTAAAGGTTGCCTCTTATGAAAGAAGCAAACACTAACCCTGAACAAGCACCTTAAAATAAACCACAAAACTCTTAAGTGGTATCCCCAAACACGCAAAAACCTCAAATGGCTTCCTCTCAATAACAATGACCATGTCTAGGGCATCCATGAATCCCATTAGATCATGTGAACTTGAGTCAAGAAAACTTTGTTAATTGTCTCATAGGCAATAGTACCAAGATAACTAATTTGGTTCCTAGGTTGAGGTCTTCTAGTTTTGGCCACCACTCCACCCTAGTTGAAACATTTCTTAAAAAGGCTATTAGTGCCATCGAGGTGACAACGAAGCTAACTAAGTGAGGTTGACTGAGGGATAGATGTCACACATATTATGAAAATGGTTTATCCTATGACCAAGTGAAAGAAAAAAACATAAAAATAGGTTATATATGTGCTCTTTTCACCAATCCTAATTGTTGGTGTAAATAAGTATTCACTATTTACACTTTACTTAAGTTCACTTAGGTTATTGCCTTATTTACTTATTTATTAGTTAGTCACCTCAGAGTATGTGTACTCTTATGAGTTATCTTCTTGAAAATGTAGGAGTTCACACCTCTTTTGTGCACATGGTTTCTACAACATAGGAGCTAGCACTCTAATTAAGTACATGATGTCTACAACATCTCCAGATGAGATACACCTTTTCATACTTATCATCTTATCTACAATGAAGGATAAGATGCGTGCTTAGTTTTCATGCTGATCTTATCTACTAACACCTTCTAGAGACATTATAGATGCATCTTAGAGGCCTTTATATATAGGCACTTCTAGTTTGTATGTACATGCATGAAAATACATCAATTCTTTTGGATATTGTTATTCTAATCATACTTTGTTGGCCTATTCTTGTGCTTGTGCTTGAGTTCCTTGATCTTGGGTGATTTTTCCCTAAGGAAAATTCTTACATGGTATCAAAGCTAAAGGAATTTCTCTTCGCATAATTGTTTAAGACTATATTCTTGCTTCACCTCTTGTAGGACATTGATCCAAATCCATAGTATCATAGTCAATGGGAGCATCTAGAGCCAAAGAGGACCTCATCATTGTGTTTGGAGCATCGATTGCATGGAATTTGACTATAATTTTGCTAATTTTGAGCCATGGACAAAATTGAGGCAATTTTTTTTTGCTCACTCTAGGAGCTTCCAATGGGATATGAGCCACCTTCACTCCAAGGACCACTTCCTTCTAACCAAGAGCCTTTGTATGACTTGATTGATTCTCTTGGCCCACCAACATAGCTGCTAACTCCATTGACATCCCCCTAATAGGGTGAACAACATCAACACTTCCCCAGGTTGGCCTAGTTGTAGTCAGGCCCAATTGTAGGTTAGGGTAGGGATTTGAGACCAAACCTAGCCCCTTGGGGCCAACCCCACTCATCCAAATTTCAAAATACCAATTGAGCAAGAAAGAGAGAAAAGTTGCAGAGCAAAAAACTACTTCTAGTTAGTTATCATTAATTTTTCTTTTTGTGATGTATTTTTATTACTTAAGGTTATTTTGTATTGATTTGGGTATTTTAATAATCATTTAATAATTAGATACATCTAGACCTAGTAAATACAAAGGAAACTGAAGGTTGCCTCTTATGAAAGAAGCAAACACTAACCCTGAACAAGCACCTTAAAATAAACCACAAAACTCTTAAGTGGTAGCCCCAAACACACAAAAACCTCAAATGGCTTCCTCTCAATAACAACGACCATGTCTAGGGCATCCATGAATCCCATTAGATCATGTGAACTTGAGTCAAGAAGACTTTGTTAATTATCTCATAGGCAATAGTACCAAGATAACTAATTTGGTTCCTAGGTTGAGGTCTTCTAGTTTTGGCCACCACTCCACCCTAGTTCAAACATTTCTTAAAAAGGCTATTAGTGCCATTGAGGTGACAAAGAAGCTAACTAAGTGAGGTTGACTGAGGGATAGATGTCACACATATTATGAAAATGGTTTATCCTATGACCAAGTGAAAGAAAAAAACATAAAAATAGGTTATATATGTGCTCTTTTCACCAATCCTAATTGTTGGTGTAAATAAGTATTCACTATTTACACTATACTTAAGTTCACTTAGGTTATTGCCTTATTTACTTATTTATTAGTTAGTCACCTCAGAGTATGTGTACTCTTATGAGTTATCTTCTTGAAAATGTAGGAGTTCACACCTCTTTTGTGCACATGGTGTCTACAACATAGGAGCTAGCACTCTAATTAAGTACATGATGTCTACAACATCTCCAGATGAGATACACATTTTCATACTTATCATCTTATCTAAAATGAAGGATAAGATGCGTGCTTAGTTTTCATGCTGATCTTATCTACTAACACCTTCTAGAGACATTCTAGATGCATCTTAGAGGCCTTTATATATAGGCACTTCTAGTTTGTATGTACATGCATGACAATACATCAATTCTTTTGGATATTGTTATTCTAATCATACTTTGTTGGCCTATTCTTGTGCTTGTGCTTGAGTTCCTTGATCTTGGGTGATTTTTCCCTAAGGAAAATTCTTACATGGTATCAAAGCTAAAGGAATTTCTCTTCGCATAATTGTTTAAGACTATATTCTTGCTTCACCTCTTGTAGGACATCGATCCAAATCCATAGTATCATAGTCATTGGGAGCATCTAGAGCCAAAGAGGAACTCATCATTATGTTTGGAGCATCGATTGCATGGAATTTGACTATAATTTTGCTAATTTTGAGCCATGGACAAAATTGAGGCAATTTTTTTTTGCAAACTAGAACCATAAGGCCCGATTTTAGAATTGGTATGATCATTTCAAATCTTTGAATTTAAATTTTAGATATACATATTTTATCATTTGCATGTCTGCTATTTTTTGGATCTATATAATTTTTTGGAAGTTTTTTGGCCATTAGGCTAGTAGGAAAGATTTTTTGTAGGCAAAGATTGGAGCTTGCTAGTGCTAATCAGATATTGGCATCATATTTAGAAGGTTAAAAAACCCCCAAATTAGATTTAGTTTCATCCAAATCAGACATCTTAGGCCAAATCTAGAGCCATTTGATTTTTGGAGGTGTGACGACAATGATTCAAGAAAAATAATAATAGAGGTAATTTTCAAATAGTGATATCTCTGTCATACGAACTCCTTTTTTCTAGCAATTTCTTTTTTTGGGGTAGAATTTCATGATTGACACATTGGTGTAGGATGTTTGAGGTCTCTATTCTTGGTTTTTTTTGCAAATTGTAAATCCTATTTTTTGCCACTTCAAATGATTAGTACAGGCTCATCTAGAGTCCAAATCAAGTTTTTTTTCTTTTTTAAAGTGTATAATTTTTTTGGTCTACTTTCCAGATCTGCAATCAAATTATAGGCTTCTGTAGATAGAAATACTACTTTTAGAAATAGGCCCTAAATTGACTATTGTAAATACACTAAGTATAAAGTGCCAAATCACACATTAGGGGGGTTGACTAATTTTTTTTGCATTTTGGGGGGTTCATTGATTGATCTAATGGAGTCTTGTTACACATGTCAGTTTGGTGTTAGACCAAAGTTGACAACATTGAAATATCACAAATGGAGTGCATTGATACTTGATCATCTAGGAGAACATTAGGAAGTCCTTCCTTATCTCTATTTGAAGATGTTGCCACAAAATCCTAATTGGACATACATTACTAAACTTCACTCTTTGTATAACAATCTGAGTAAGGAATGTCTTGCTCCTCTTAAAATTGCAAATTTTCCCTCATGATATTTGGATGACTCTTTGGGAAGCATATGGAGATCCATGCATTCCTCCATTTCCCAGGGACATTTTATCACCAACCACTCTAGTCATGGTTCCTACACTTCTAGAAGAGATCACATCACCTGATGCTCCTATTGCTACTATTGATCTAGTTCTAACCACATATTATTTTGATTTAGTGTAGTAGGAAACACCATGTCTTCCTTCTTTAGCTTCATGGGATGACTTCCTTCCAAACATTGTTGGGTTGTTTTTGGAGCCTCACATTGAAGATGTGAGAGACATCATTGATGAAATTCACCTAATCTTTGTTGAGGTGAATACTTCATCCATTTCCATAACTATAGTCTAGCACAATAAGGTAAACCTAGTCTTCTAGCTCTAGCATCAGTTGATGACTTCTTCACAGATATTTTTGGTTTATTTGTGGAGTTAGGCATAGTAGATTTGGGAGACATCATTGATTATATACATCTTCTCTTTGATGAATATGATCCTTCTTTAGTTGTCGTGAGGACTCACTCTGACTCTACTTTCTATTCTCTACATGATCAGTCTTCATAGGTTGATATGATTGTGGATCCTTATGTACAATAGTTTTAGAAGGTCTCTTTATCATTTGAGGAGACATTTGGTTCTTTGGGATAGTTTCTACATCCATCCTTGATAGATCTGCACATGTTCTTTTCTATAGTATTGGAAGGGAAGACCATTAGTATTGACCCAGGGATAGTTGAGCAAGTTTTAGAGACACCATTCATCATCGAGATTTTTTCTACACATAGGAGAAGCATCTCATATGTACCTTTGCCATTGTTTCTTCTCAAAGGAAGGAACATTATTTAGCAGTCATGGATTAGCTTCTACATTGGAGCAACTATCACTGATCAACACTCTACATTTAGGGGAGGGGACTAACTTGTCTCCTTCTTCTTTTTTATTGGTAGGACATTTTCCTCTTATGGGGTTTTTTCCCTTCAACTTCTGTTTTGTATATACTTGATGTATGCCATAATAGGGGGGGTCTTGATTACTCCATCCATCTATGCATCTTACTTTTTCATCTCTCTTTTTTTGGGTGGGGGGGTGTTTCCCATGAGATTTTCCCTCTTTATCCACTTTATGAGAGATTGCATTGCATTTTGTACATGGGTACCTAACATGGCCTAGTAGCCGAGATGTGTTATGCATTTCATCCCAACTTTTGTAAGCTTAAGTGCATTCCATAAGTTGCACTTGAGGGGGGGTTTTGGTGTAAATAAGTATTTACTATTTACATTTTACTTAGGTTAAATCATTATTTAGTTATTTATTAGTTAGTCACCTAGGAGTATGTGTACTCTTATGAGTTATCTTGTTGACAACACAGTAGTTCACACCTCTTTTATGCACATGGTGTCTACAACATCTCCACATGAGATATACCCTTTCATACTTATCCTCTCATATACAATTAAGGATAAGATGTATGCTTGGTTTTCATGCTTATCTTATCTCCCAACACCTTCTAGAGACATTCTCGATACATCTTAGAGGCCTTTATATACAGGTACTCCTAGTGTTTATGTACATGCATGACAATACATCAATTCATTTGGATATTATTATTCTGATTATACCTTGTTGGTCTATTCTTGTGCTTATTCTTGAGTTCCTTGATCTTGGGTGATTTTTTCCTAAGACAAATTCTTACACTAATATTAACCTGATCTTATAGGAAACCATCCCTTTATTTAATATTCATCAGTGTGCTCATAGGGGGATTAAATAAGCTTTTTAGGATAGGTGGTATATGGTGTTTGAAGAACCACATTGTAATAATAATGAGGTTCACTTATCTTTTTTGGGAAAATTATATTGTGAGTTTTTCCTTGGTGAGAAGTTGAATTACTTTGACTTCTAGTAGAGGGAGGAAATCTACATAGGATAGACCCAAGGCTTGCAGAGTCAGCCAAATAGAGAAAAGGAAGCATCTAGAAAAAAATGGTTGATTCATGTTGTGCTCCCCACAGTCTTGAAGGAGTCTATGGACTTATAGACTCTTCATGCAATAGTATCATTGACTAATGTCATCATTGATCATGGCACACAACTAGCCCCAAAACGGGGTACATTAGCTCCATCATTATCAGATGCTCCACCAGAGTCATCCTAGCCCATGCCACCTCCTCCATCATCGGATATTCCATTTTTTTACTCCCTAAACCATTCAACATATGTTTTTCAGTAGCCATGGTTTGTGGGATGAGCTAGATACTAATGTGAATGAGGATAGATTGTCATCCCATTCATGTATACAATGTAGGAGAAGATGTCATACATCTACTACTAAGGACATGGCCCCTAGTGATGATCTAATGATGATGATATTTTTGAAGGGGCAATTGAGGTTTTCTTATTTTTGTTAGGAGATGTTAACTAATGTCACCTAAAATTGATGAATTGAGATAGTTTTATTTAAATAAGAATAGATATTGATACATGATTTATGCATGTTGCAAGAGGTGCATTGGGTGATAGAAGTACACCTCATATTGTTCATTCAAGTAGACATACATGAGTAACTTGAAACCCTAAGTTAAAGAAACAAATATTCAATACAATAACACAATATTTTTTAGTTTAAAAATATCAATTCTTAATATATATATAATTGGTGCGTTATAGTGCTTGTCTTCAAGTCAGGCATCCCAAATTGATGATGTGATGATATCAGCCATTGACTTTGGCTTATCAAGTTTTCTAGTGTCATATCTTGCACTCCTCTTATTTACAATATTAATTTAACTCATGTAGTATCATAGTTATTTCTCTTATGTTACTTATGATTTTTTGAGGATAACCTATGTACCTGAAAGTAATCAGGAAAAAGGAATAAATTGTCAAGTACACCCAAAGAAAAATAGGTAAATAAGTAATATACTACTATGTTTTTTTAAATATATTATGATTAAAGATGATAAAAATTATAGTCTATATTAATGAATGCACCTAACTTCCTTATACTAAATGCATGTAGAAATAGATGGATTTCATACAGCTAATGAATGCACCAGATCTTGTTGATGTTCAAGAGAAGGAAGAGGTAATATTCTCAAAATTTATTTCATTTGCAATTTTGTTTATTTAAAAATATTATAAATTGGGTTCCTTTCTAACTAGATATCATATGTTAGGATATTTTACATAGGAAAATGTCATTATAGATGCATCATCATCAGTGGTTCCTCCTGATACTATAGGACCATTGTCAATGGTATGCATTAGAACTCTATATACACACTTTAAACATATGCATTTAAATATTTATTAACATGCATTTATTGTGTTTTTTACTATTTTAGTCAAGTATAAAACTTATATTGTATTTTTCCATAGAGGTAAACATTACAAGAATTTCATCAACTGATGTGTCTCCTACTACCATAGTCCCTTTTACATTTTTGGTATGCATATTTTCTTCATTCCATTCCACTTATGTTTTTAGTATGCCTTAATTATAACTAATCATGTATTACTTTTATTAACATGTTATAGCCAACATTATGAGTGGTAGATTCTCTTCCTATTCACTTTGCTATGAGTCCCACTTTCTTAGTTTGGAGCCCATTACCCTCATAATTTATCCCTAACATAGAAGAACAAGATGAGGTAATAAACAATTCAATAATCAATGTAAATTATAGTCCTCTATTTATTTAGTTTTATATTATTTTAGAATAACATATCTAACTTAGCATTTGAATTATTCTTATATAGATGTAGAGCAAGCCACGTAGTGCTTTGAAGAAGCTTCACTTTGATGATCCTTCTTCATCATAGATTTTTGTAGATGCATGTTATATAGAAATGCCACTATGATCATTAAATGACCAACTTTTGTACATATTCAACATTTGCAGTGTGTATATCAATCTTCATATACGTGATGCCACATTTTGTAAGTGTGCTTTTGATCTACCATATATGCTTTATCTAGACATGTACTCTCGATATTTGATCATATTTGATTGGACATGAAACTTGATATTTGATACCATGTATTCATTAAAATCCATGTTTTCTCAATGATTTTTCACAACAAGAGAAGTGGTCAAGTTTAGAAATGCCATGTATTGTTTTCAATTTAAAATTTGCAATATGTTTGGAATAATAATATATATTAAATGTTTATATGCATAATAGAGAAGGAAAACTTAAAAAATGAACAATATGAGGTTGATAATCTCGAATAGATGAACCAATATTAGGATATATACAAGATGGAATTAGTCTTAAAACTAATCTTGATGGAAAAAATAAAAAACAAAGATAAACTATATGAAAGAATTTTTCATTTTTAACGGTTAGATATTGTTATGCTCAGTGATGAAGTTACATGGTAAAAAAATTAGTTATTGAATACATATACCTCAATATGTAGGAAGGCTTACTATCATAGATGAGCTTTATAAAATTGAATTGATGAACTAATGATATGATATACCAGATGGATTTAGTCTTACATCCAGATCTTGATAACACAAATAAAAATGAAGGAAAAGTATTTTTAGCTTTTTCTTTTTAATGGTTATATATTATTATTCTCAGCGATGAAGAAATATGGTTATAAATTTAGGTATTGAAGACATAGATCTTGATATGTAGGAAGGCCTAACTATCACAAACAAGCTTTGTAATGTTGAATTGATGAACTAATGTTAGGATATACTAGATGGATTTTTTCTTATAACTGATCTATGATGACACAAATCAAAATCAAAGATAAAATTTTATGAGAGGATTGATTAGACTATTCTATTAGCTCTAAATAGGTGGGTGAACCCTAGGGACACCCTTGTTTTTGATATAAAGTGTCTTGAACAATTGTGACCACTATGCACCAAAGTGACTCCAAGGTGCACTAAGCATGTTTTTAGATTCCATATTCTAATAGTCATATCATAAAACTCATGAGGGATATAGACAAATTAAGTCCACAACTGTGTTGAAAAACCCTAAAGAGAACTATCTCAATTCTAACAGATATGAAATATATTTTATTTTGTACAACATTCTCACTTCATGCCAAAATCTATAGTGTTTATTGGTGAATTGGACTAACCATAGATAACTTCCCAACTATCCATCATTGCATCAATTTAACTATAATTTTAGCTTTGAATGGGTAGGTGAACCCTAGGGACACCCTTGTTTTAGTCATGGAGTGTCTAGAACAATTGCAACCACCATGCACTGAAGTGACTCAAAGGTGCACTAAGCATGTTTCATTTGCCATTTTCTAAATTTCATATTTCATAGCTTGTGAGAGATATAGAAAAATATTAGATGGTACATGAATGTGTTGACAAATACTAAATTAACTTATCTCAGCTCTAAGAGATTCTAGATGGATTTGATTTACCACAACGTTCTAGCTTGATGCCAAAACCTCTAATGTTACTTAGTGAATGGTATACCATACTTGGATTTGAAATTTGAAAAAAACAATGATAGACCATACAATAGTATTTATGGGAAAGTGACACTAATGACAAAACCAGAATCAACATTTAGAGTCATAACTACAATGGAAATAAACTCATATTCAAGTGACAAAATTTATCTACAAAATTTGGCATATGAATATGCACATGTTAGATTTTTAGAACTTTTCTATACAAAATTCATCATCTGATTATGCACATGTTACATTTTTACAACTTTTCTATACAAAATTTGTCATCTGAATATGCACATTTTTACATTTTTACAACTTTTCTATATAAAATTTGGCATCTAAATATGAACATTTTACATTTCTTCTAAGTTTCTATATAAAACATTTGGCATCTAAATATGCACATTTTACATTTCTTCTATTTTTCTATATAAAAAATAAGGCATGTAAATATGCACATGATAGAAAAGTTACAAATTTTTGCATAAGATATATACAAAATTTTCAAAATTTATTCTACTAGTTAGTCTAGAATTATTATTCTGGATCAACATAGCCTTCTAAATCATCTATAACACTTATTGTGTCATGTATTTCCTAGTGATCAAATACAAAAACTTTCCATAAATTATTGTGAAGAGTTCTACCATGGTATTTTATCAAATACATATTCATTGTAACAAAAAGGTTATAGAAATGAAAAATATGTCTACATGTCTCAAAATCATTAAACAATCGGGCATTAGAATTCCAAATAGGGTAAATGTATTTGATTGAACCTTTAAAGTTAGTGTCATAATAATTATAAAATCAGCTTTACCTTTTCATTAATGAAACTAGACACAATAATAGTACCTTCTAAGCCAAGTGCCTGTAACAAAAATAGATCCTATAGGGTACTCAATACCCTCACCATCAATGAGTGTAGTTGTAAATTTCTTTTTAGCTCAATATAATGACATAATTTTTTTCCCCTTCTTTAGTATCCTCATTTGCAATAACTATATATACATGAGTTACATTTAATGTATAAGGATATGTTAATGCCAAAACTAATGAAGAGTGGAATTTTAAAGGATTATTTTAAATGGATAAATTACTTGGCTCAATTAAGTCAAATAAGTGGAAATAAGTGGTCCCATTCCATTTATACTTTAATTAGGTTCAATTCTAGTTCTCTCATATGAATCAGCAAGTTATTAAGGTCTACAAGACCAATTTTTAACCCACTATCTTGATTCTCGTTCATCCCATACAAAATGCATACGTGTGGATCGAAGGAACGAGACCTATCTAATATAAATTGCTAATGATAATTCATTTGAACTTCTAAAAGAATGAATTTCACTTGATATTATAAGTGTACAACCATCCTGCAAGTTTTCAATGTCATCTTCACTTATCAAACCAAAAATATAGAGAAACCAAAGACTTGCTTGCCTCTTTTACCTATTTCCATAGTAGAGTGACACCATCACACTATTTATTTTGCATCTTCTATCATACCACCACTTGTTGATTGATGGAGTTATAAATATGATAACAAGATAATAAGGGGTGGGGGGTGGTTAAGAATCTTAAACACTTTCAACTTTTCACCATTTCATTCACATCTATTAGTAAACTTGTACACATAAAACATGTAATGATAACTTATTGTAACATGTAAATGGGTAAAAGCACAAACCTATGTCAGCCTTTTGTAAAGGAAAAGGCTAACAAAAGTATAACTGTTCACCTTCAATGACAAATAATTGATATTATTATTCTGAATTTGAAAATGAAGTAAAATAATGAAATGTGTAGAAATGGATGAAAAATAGGACTATAACTTTTAATAATTATATGGAACAGGAATTGATATATTTTCCTAATTTTTATAGATAAAATAGATAATTTTCTAGGTGCTAAAAATTGGGGTTCTAGTTCCCACCACAAAACTATATGCAAATAAACTTATTTACCTTTGATCTCAAACTATGTTATAGATAACATATAAATCTAGAAAAATAAAAAATAAAACTTGGCTTTAGAACTATATTTTCTCTTTAATAAGGACTGAAATTTCAACTCACCTGAAATTGATAGTTTTCATCTCCCACCACATTTTTCAAAGAAAATCTATTCTAATCAGGGCAAAACTTATACATTCTAGAAGAGGACTCTCTCCTCTATAACTTCATATAATTTTTAGATTTTTCTGATATGATTTAATATTTTTTGTTTCTCAAAACCAACATCTTTTCAAGTGTTAAAATACATGTTTATGGATTTTTTTAAATTTCAATATACCATATCTAATTAAAACACTATAAACTCTACATGAGAATATTCTTGAATCTGATCTCTATAAAATGGTGTTTAGATGAAATTTAAAATATATCACAAAAAATAGTAAGGTTTATTGATATGCCACTTTTCTGGAAAAATTATATTTCTTTAGTAATTGGATACAAACTAGTATAAAAGATGCATTTAATAGAAATTTCCAATTAGAAAAGTGTGAGACCATAGATAACTTTAGCTATAATGAATTTATCTAGATCATAGGTTTAAAAAAATGAGTTTTAGATAGAAATACGCAAATTAAGTCATTCTAATAAGTCACCCCAAAAGATGACACAACTTTGTACTTTTACCCAATTTATATGATCTATAAAATACATGAAAAAAAACACATAACACAATATTTGTTACCCAAAAGTCCTCCAAGGTGAAGATAGAACTAGGGTGGGGATGACACCCAACAATCTTCACTATTATAGTAATAAAATAACCTATTATGGTTACAATGTTTGATCATAATATATGATCTACCCTATGAGGGGTCTGCCCTATTAAAAGCTTAAGAGATTGTTAGGTCTCAGCTTGTTAGAGGATTTAATGCTTACAAAAAAGTAAGGACTCTATTAAAGGATTTATAAAGATCTATTAAGACCACTCTATTAGGAGATTTATGCTGATTAAATTCAATTAGTACTAATTTTGCACATAACTCTTAGTATTCTTTGTAAGATAATTTCGAGTCTTCTCCTTGCTAACTCATCCCCTTCTCTGATCTCATAATACTTTTCTTCCTCTTCATTTCTATGATTAGGTCACTTTCTCTATTAAGTGATAACTAGACCTTTCACAAACTTTTGATTTAATCTCGACCCTTCATTCTATTTCTCATTGCCTTATCATGTGCATTACTCTCTCTCTCTCTCTCTCTCTCTCTCTCTCTCTTTAATTTAGTTTGAGATCTTTTCTATTTAAAGAGTTTCATAAAGATTTTTCTATATGCTTCCAAGATTAGCCTCTCCATATCAATTGTTGATCACAATGCATTGAGATCTGTGATGCATGTCATTAGCTCGTAAAAATCTATGTAAATACCTCTACAAACATTAAATATTTCTTTCATGTTGGCCTGAAAATTTTTTACCTCAAAATTTGTTCCATTCATGACTTTTGTTTAAACTCTGCATTTCTTAGCCTTCATTATTTTTCGATGCTCAATGTTGTTGTTTCTCAATCTGTATTGCCTCAACATACACTATGTGATGTGATATTTGTATGCTTGAAACTTTCTTGGTTGGTGTTGATCTTAACTCATATAAAAATTTCTTTGTCACCATACACTTACTCAGATCCTATAGAGCTCGGTGTAATACCCCTAAATTGGTACATGGGTATGCTAAACCAATTTTGGTGCCTCAAGTTGTCAACATCTATTTGTTGATCAAATTAAGTCCTATTGCAATAGGCATTTTTTATTTTGATCATGCTACCCGACCTAAGTATCAAACATAGAAAATCACTAATCTGTACTAATCACATACTTTATTTAATTCCTAAATATTGATTGAAATCAGTTAAATTAATCTCTTAATTGAATTAATTTAATTACAAGTCCTACATACTTTAATTAAATTAAATCCACCCTCTTTAGCTAATACATTGATTTAAAATGCATCAATAAATATATATATATGATAAGTGTTGAACCTAATTATTTATTTAAATAGAGTATTCTATTATGATGTCATGTTTGAATGGATCAATATTCTTTCCTAATTCATCTCATATAAAAAAGAAATTAAATATATTGATTAAATCAATTATGCTCATCATAATTATTGAAACTAATTATTTAACTAATTTAAAAAGTAATTATGAACACATATTTGAATGGATCAAGGTTATCTCTTATTTCCTCTCATTCAAATCCATAAAAAATGGAGGAGTACACAATCTCACATCTAATCTGGACCATACACTTAGTTTAATCTTGATCATTGATCGAGTCCAAGATTCTATAAAAAAGAGACCACCAAACTCTCATTTGGAAGAATGCACTTGAAGAGTATCAAATCATTATTGCATTGATCACTCATGTGATTTATGTTTGAATTTCCTTTTCTTATATGCTCATCATTTAGACTAAAATGCATTCATTTAGACTAAAATGCATTCATTTAGCTTAACTTAATTTTCATTGCTCTTAGATTAATTTGAAATTCAATTACATTAATCTATATCTCTTCATTCAAAAAAATTAAAATCATATATTAGATTTCATTTACATCCATAAATCCTTCATGCAAGTTTGGTCTAGTTACTAAGCTCTCAATTTTGAGAGTGAATAGTAAAACCCAATCTAGTTAGAAGGCAAAAGATCACCTAGTACAGACATACTGAATAGACAATCCCATGTCCATTTCAGGACATTTTTAACAAATAATGATCATGTTGAAGTGTGTGTGGATTTAGAGGTCCATGATTAACAATATAGTAAATCCTTGAATGACAAGATCTTTCCTCGCATGACTAATCTGAAACTTTGGACTGCTCCTTGTACTTTCTCGCATGAGAAATTGTATTCTCTTGCAAAGAAAGTAGTTTCTCATGTGGCACAAGGAAAATCCTCATGTAGAACCTTGTAGAGTCTTGTAGGAGACTTGACAACTGAAAATGAAAAATTACATGTTTAAGTCTATTTTTCATGATTCCTTTGATCTAACTCTTTTTTGAAGCATCTATTTTATGATTTCTAATTTCTAATTTCTATTTTATGATTTTTAATTTCTAAAAATGGAGATAGTACAAATGGTTTGATTGTAGGATGTTTTGTCAAAGATTTTCTTGTCAAAGAATAAATTCAAACTTATTCAAACAATGTTTCTATTCTAATGCTTTCCAATACACATAGTTTAGTAGGGCTTGTAAACTTTGTAGGGCTCTAGACAAAGGAATAGGTAAGTATGCTATTCGCTACTTGGAACTGATATCCAAGGGTAAATCAAAAACCTAGACACCTTTGGAAGATGGTACATGAGGGAGGCAAGAAAGCTAGTGGTTCTCCAAATAAAATCTTTTTATGAAGAGGTGACACTCTTTTCCTTTTAGGAAAATCAAAATCTTGGAAAAAGACAAGTTGAGATTGATAGACTAGCTCAGTTATGAATATTTTCTCATTTTTTGGGTAAGCTGATGAGGTGAATGAGTATGCTCTTTTCCCTTTGGGAAAATCAAAAGCTTGGACCCTTGAATCCATGCTACTATCCAAGTTAAGCTTTAGAGGACCTATCAGAGTGATCAAAACTTTGTGAATGACCCAAGTGAGCACATACCTAACACTAGTGGTTCCAACTCACTATAATAAAGAATATTTTTAGAGTGAAAGACTAGAAAGACATGTTACTTTCTTCTACTTGATTCTAATATCACATATCAAGAAGAGGCTCTATCTATTGCACTAGGTGGCACTACTCCCAGTCTTGCTAGTCAAGTGTGTCAACTTTCAAGAATCAATGTGGGTTGTTGGCCTTAAACTTGTTCAAATGGTAACTAATGATTAAAATTAATGGAAGCCTATTAAAAAATTTATATTTAGTTGCTACCCAATTCACCTCTGAAAGGGGGCATAACGTTTTTAGAAGGAAGGGGAATAATCTCTCCTATAGATCGCCACAATAGGCATGTACCTGGATATTGGAAGGTGGTATATAGCCTTGACCCCTACCACAAGGGTTTTTATTGAGCATATATGTTATCTAGTCCTTGGAATACACGAAAAACATGGGCGACCTCTAGTGGGATGAGTCAACTGCATGACATGAACACATGCACATAAGTTGTGAGACAAAGATTTGGCTGCCTCTACCATTTCTGGTTATAGGGATAAAAGAGTGTCTTCTTTGAGTCTACAAATTAGCCAAATTGTCCAAACAAAAAAGGGTCAAGACTCCCCTATCCCTCCAAGTCAATTTTTCTTTGGTCAGACTCTTTATGAGTATTATTTTTATCTCTTGTCTAAAAATTAGTTATTTACTTGAAATCCAACAAGATGTCCAAATCTGAAAATGGTGTTCACATTTGACTGAAAACTACAAAACATTGTTAGTGTTCTATATAGAAATTGTCAAAATTTATTAGAATCTCTTCAAAGTTAGTCAAAACTTGTATAATTTTTTGTTTACTTATCTACACATTTTCAAAATTTTAAGTGAGTAATTAGGTATGTGCATGATCGTGGTCAACCAAACTATGACCTTAAGTGGCAACTAAAAGCCAACAAATCAGGGTTATGTCAACTTGACACATAATTTTAAAGTGGTTCTACACTTTATGTCAACAAGTTGTAAGAATATAATCAATAGGAAATTGAATTTAGTTTCTAAAATACTAGGCCTTATCTGGAGAAAAAATTATTTGACTGGTCAAAAGTTTGGATTTTAATGTAGTACTACAAAAGTTTCAAGGTGAAAATAAAAAGCAGGTGTATGTCTAACCACCTTAATCAAAATCAAATGATAATATGTTTCAATATAATTATAGATATAAAAAGAAGACTCATGCCTGGATGTGATGCATATTTTTTGGTATTTTCATTCCAAATAAATAAATAAATATGAATTTTCTACTATATCTTTTCTAGAATTAAAAAAATCCCATGCTTGACCACCTTAACTAATTGAAAACTTTACCAAATTAATTTTTATTAATTTTTCCTTATAATAGGGAAAGCATAGAATGTGACACAACTTTTCAATTTCAAAAATGTTATACCATTTGAAATTCATATAGCTATTTATCAATCAATATGCCAATCAACACTTTATAGTCATCTTAATAAAATAATAATTAATAAATACTTATCGAACTCAAAATTTGGTAGAAATTATAGCAATGGAATCTTGAGAGTTTTATGTAAAAACTCTTTTCATTTCATTAAATTTTGATGAAAATAATATTGTCAAATGGCTACTCGAAGTCTTAATGTTAGTGAAACCTTTCTCGAACATGTTTTTTGATTTGACCAAGCAAGTTTGGTAAATACAAACCCTAATTGGGTACCCAATTTTAAATCGAGTATACAATAACAGATCATATACCTAATATGAAATTGGGTACCCAAAAAGTGGTGGCCAATTTTTTTTCAAGCAATCATAGCCCAGTCCAAATTTTTGGATTTTTGCAATTTTGGAGAGAAACCACCCAAATATTTGAGGGAAATCAAAATTTAGGAAGTGTGGGCATTATTATGAACTATTATTATTACATATGATTATGATTATTATTATTAACTATAATTATTATATATGATTATGATTATGATTATTATTATTATTTATAGTAATATTATATTATTGTTGTATAGAGTAATATATATGATTATTATGTTTATTATTATAACTAAATATAATATAGTAATCTATATGCTAATAATAATAATTATTAAATATATAGAGTAATATTATATGATTATTATTATTATATATTAATATATATGATTATTATTATTAAATATAATATTGTCATGAAATGCATCGAAAGGGGTCATAAGTTAATTTGTGACCTCTTTTGTCACATTCAAACCAACAAAATAGGTCCCTAGGGAAATATGTTGTCATGAAATGTGTGAAAAGGCTTCATAAGTTAACCTATGACCCCTTTTGATGCATTTGAACCAACCAAGGTCCTTAGGGGTCTTAGGGCCCCTAGTGACATATGTTATCATGAAATGTGTCAAAAGGGGTCACAAATTATTGTATGACATCTTTTGAGCATTCGAAATAACCAAATAGGTCCCTATGGGTCCTAAGGCCCCTAGGGACATATGTTACCATGAAATCCATTGAAAATGATGATATATTAACCTATGAACCCTTTTGACACATTTAAACCAACCAAATAGGTCCCTAGGGGTCCTAGGGCCCCTACCAACATATTTTTTGATGGAGTGAGCTAAGAGGGGTCATAGGTTATCATATGACCCCTTTCAATGCATTTGAACCGACCAAATAGGTCCTTAGGGGTCCTAGGGCCCCTAGGGACATATTTTGTCATGAAATGCATTGAAATGGGTCATAAGTTAACTTATGACCCCTTTTAACACATTTGAAACAACCAAATAGGTTCCTAGGGGTCCTATGGTGCATAGGGGCATATGTTGTCATGAAATCCATTGAAAGATGCAATAAGTTAACCTATGACCCCTTTTGATGCATTCAAACCAACCAAAATGGTCCCTAGGGGTGGTAGGTCCCCTAAGGACATATGTTGTCATGAAATGTGTCAGAAGGGGCCATAGGTTATTGTATGACTACTTTTGATGCATTCAAAATAACCAAATAGGTTCCTAGGGGTCCTAGGGCCCCTAGGGACATATGTTATCATGAAATACATCTAAAAGGGTCATAGGTTATCCCATGATCCCTTTCGACACATTCAAATCAATCAAATGGGTCCCTAAGGGTCCTAGGCCCCTAGGGACATATGTTATCATGAAATGTGTCAAAATGGGTTATAGGTTAATTTATGACCCCTTTTGATGCGTTTGAACCAAACAAATAGGTACTAAGGGGTCTTAGAGCTACTAGGGACATATGTTGTCATGAAATGCATTAAAAGTTGTCATAGGCTAACCTATGACCCCTTTCAATGCATTTAAACTAGCCAAATAGGTCGTTAGGGGCCCTAGGGCCCTTAGGGACATATGTTGTCATGAAATGAATTGAAATGGGTCTTAGATTAATGTAAGATTCCTTTCAATGTTTCTTGGGGTCCTAGTGCCCCTAGGGACATATGTTGTCATGAAATGCATCAAAAGGGATCGTATGTTATTGTATGACCCCTTTCAATGCATTCCATCCAACCAAATAGATCTCTAGTGGTCCTAGGACCCCTAAGAACATGTGTTATCATCAAATGCATTGAAAATAGTCATAGGCTAACCTATGACTCTTTTCAATGCATTGAAAACAACCAAATAGGTCCCTAGGGGTCCTAGGGCCCCTAGGGACATATGTTGCAATGAAATGCATCAAAAGGGTTCATTGGGTAACCTACGCCCCTTTCAACACATTCAAACCAACCAAATGGGTTCCTACGAGTCCTAGGGCCCCTAGGGACATATGTTATCATGAAATGCATTGAATGTTTTGATGCATTCGAACCAACCAAATGGGTCCCTAAGGACACTAGGGCCTCTAGGAACATATGTTGTCATGAAAAGCATCAGAAGGGGTCATAGGTTAACCTATGGTAACTTTCCAGGTCATTGGTTAACCTATAACCCTTTCTAATGCATTTGAACCAACCAAATGGGTCCCTAGGGGTCCTAGAGCCCCTAGGAACATATGTTGTCATGAAATGCATCGAAAGTGGTCATAGGTTAATGTATGACCCCCTTTCAATGCATCCTTACCAACCAAATAAGTCCCTAGGGCTCCAAGGGCCCTTAGGGACATATGTTGTCATTAAATACTTCAAAAGGGGTCATAGGTTAACTTATAACCCCTTTTGTTACATTCAAACAAACCAAATAGGTCCCTAAGGATCTTAGGGCCCTTAGGGATATATGTTGTCATGAAATGTGTTGAAAGGGGTCATAGGTTAAACTATGTCCCTGTTCAACACATTCAAACTAACCAAATGGTTCTGTAGGGGTCCTATGGCCCCTAGGGACATATGTTGTCATGAAATGCATCGAAATTGATTCATTCGAACCATCCAAATGGGTCCTTAGGGGTTCTAGGGCCCTTAGGGACATATGTTTTCATGAAATGCATCAAAGGGGGTCATAGGTTAACCTATGACCCCTTTTGATGCATTCGAAACCAACACAATGGTTTTCTAGGGGTCTTATGGCCCCTAGGGACATATGTTGTCATGAAATGCATCAAAATGGGTCATAGGTTAACCTATGACCCCTTTTGACACATTCAAACCAACCAAATAGGTCCCTAGGTTATCGTATGACATCCTTTGATGATTGCCACTCACTATATATTTTTAATAAACCAAAACATTTAAATCTTTTACAACTCCAATGCAAACGTATACTAGATTGACCATTAAACCTAATTTGAAATCAATTTCTTATCCATTATTTTAGTCAGCACAAATCAATCACCAATTACAAATAACATCCTCAAAAAATTAATATGGACACGAGATTTCTAGCTACTAATCTTATCTACAACAATTCACATTGAAATTCTTATTCATTGAACTTGTCATCAATGCCCATATATAACTATTAAAAAATATAGCATTTGCAATGCTAACCTATTTTAAAAATCAACAGTACAATTTTTTAAATTCAGAATGCTTTTCGTAAATTTCAATTCTCTCTCGTCTACTAAATAATATTAGTAAAAGTCATAATAATATAATATAATAATCATATATATTACCATATTATATTTGAGAATAATAACCATAACAATAATATTCATAATAATAAGTATATACAAATATTATATTTAATAAAATACTAATATATAATAACATTTGTTCACATTGCCCACACTTTCTAAATTTTGACTTCCCTCCAAAATTCGGGCATCCATTTCAAGTACCCAATATCATATCAAGTATCCATTTTGGGGTCAGGTACCCAATATGGGATTGGGCACCCAAAATACTGGCATGCATTTTCCAAAATATTCTCTATCATTGCAAACCCAAAAATCACATTTTTTGGGGATCATTTTCATAGATTTGGAGAAAAATGTTTTCTTGGGGCTTGTATGATCGAAAAAGGTTCTATAATGTGTGATTAGGTGTTCGATATAATTTTTGAATGGGGAGTAGTAGTCATCGAAAGGATAAAGACAAAAGCAAGGTATCAAATGAAGATATTGCAGCATATGCGGAAAGGGACAAGGAAAATCACTGAAGGAAGAGACAAGGTATGTTACATGTGAGTCAAGTTGACGATGTATTGGTTAAAGGTGACATCATAGAGTTAGATAATGAATATGTATAGTTGTGGAATGAAAATGTACCAATTGATAAAGATAATGCCAAGATTGAAAATATAGAGGATGAAAATTTGGAGAATGAAATTTTACCAATTCATAATGTAAATTGCATGATTGACCTTGCCAAAAATAACAATGCATAGGAACATTATATATCTCCTAATTATAATTGACATGAAGGTTCTAGAACACCAAAATGGATAATTGAAACTGATAAAATGATTATTACCAATTTGGAAGAGAAAAAATCAGAATGAACCACTCAGTTATGGGCTTCAAGACTATATAAGATGTTTTTTGAAAACAAGATAGTGGTGGAGCAATGCTAACTTTTTATGCACTTATTAAAGATGTAAAAGATGAGACCTATGCTTTCTAAATTGAAGATTTGTGTTAATAAAAAATTGAAAAGAAATGTCATTATTGTGAAGAATCTTTTTAGTACTCTCAATAACATTGGCAAAAATAGTAGGGAGAAGGATAAGAGAACTACTCAAAGGGTTATTACAACCTCTTTGGTAATTCATTATTTGAGAAAGGGTAGATATATGAGACATACTTGTATTGACTTGAATGAAATCTTACTACTTTGAGAAGAGCACTTAGTAGATGAGAGAGAATTGATCATCCTCTTCAAAATGAAACATGAGCATTTGGTAGGAGACTTTCACATTCGATAAGAAGCTATCCGATGATGTGAAGAAAGAAATTATATAGCTTTGGAACTCTAGCTCAAGAGTATCACCCAATGCTAAAGATGTATTAAAGTTGAGAATTGGCATAAGAGACTGCACGCCACATCCTAAACATTATTTGGAGGTATGTGAAACTATGTTGTTCAAATAATTTAGAGAGAGTCATCCAAGATTGCATATATCACAAAGGAGTCTTCAACCTTTAAATCCATTTTATTGTGTGCCACTTCAAATTTAAAATAGATGTTGTAGAAAATATTATGTCAAGTTTTTTATGCACCATGAACTATTATGCTCTATTCATTCTACTTTGCATAGTAAAGAAATGTTGGAGAATTGTGGTGCTAGTGGTCTTCCAAAATCATCAAGAGAATTGATAGGTCAATTTTTATGTCATAGAGTTGATGATTTTTTATTTTATAGAAATGCTTGCTTAAATGAGAAGTGTTTAGAATGTGGTGGCTTATCCAAGTTCAACACATGTTTCCATGAGGGGTGCGAACAAGATCTTGGGAAGACTTTAGTAAAAGAATGGTATCTGAAATGGTGAAATACACATTGAAGAGTGGGGTTTGGGGATCTAGATGTAAATTGGTTGCAAAAAAAATTAGTGTGGCTAGTTTTATTTCAGATTTTAAAACAAATCTTTTCTACAAGTATATAAGACATAGTCACAAGTCCCAGTGGTTGGATCAAAAATTTAGAATGTGTAAGGAGATTTTTTCCATTGGCACTATTATATTAGTTGTTGACTTTACTAAGAACTACACATTGCAACCTCAAAATGAGACACAATCTCAGTATTAAAACTCCATTTAGATTGCTATTTTTGTCCATATAACATATAAACATGCCCCTAATATTGTGAAAGATAATTGGAAGATTATTAGAGAGTACCATTTTTATATGAGTGATGATATTGTGAGTTTGTGCAACATTGGTTTGAGAATTATTTTGATTTCTTATAGGAGCATGAGATTGCTATGGATAAACATATCATTTGGTTAGATAAATGCTTAGGTCACTTCAAGAATCCTGGCATGTTTTATGGGTTGTCTAGGGTGCACACAAAGAGGGTGTTGCCTCATATTTGAATTTTTTTTAGTCCAACTATGAGAAAGGGGAACATGATGGAGTAGGGGCATGTGTGAAGAGAGCTTGAGTTAAGTTGTAATTAAAAATTTTAGGAACAAAGCTTTTTGATGCTCATAACATTGTTGATCAGCGTAGTCCAACATTATCATAGCAGGGTACTCTTAGTTTAGTAGTATATAGGTTCTTTTGGTTGTTTGTGGAAGAGTCCATAGGTGATAGATCAGATTGTGCTACAGTGAGAGACATCAAAAATGCATTCATTCTGGAGCTCTGATTCTAGTACATGGACTATTTGGACATGACAACTATTTTAATTTTATCTTATAATTTTTTTAGTGTGATTGGGATCATTGTGAGTTGAGTGAGTGAGTGGACACATGGGCTCCATATTATCTTACTCCATTGTCTATTGTACCCTCTATAAGAAATGATAACATGGAAAGTTCACTTGAGCATAACCATCTATTAGATCTTCTTCATTTAGGATATGTCCTTGCATTGGTTGCACCACAAGGGAATGATGAGAAATCAAATTATTGGTTAGCAAGTTCTGTAAGGGGTGGAAAAAAGCTTGCACAACTGCTCACAGATGATGATGGATTCACATATCCTACTAGTTTAGTGGTTGTTGCTAGAACATGGCTATAGATATACATGCTTAGAAGGAATGGAATTCATGCATTCGAAGAATATTGGAAGCGCAAAACAATTCTCATGTATTCACATCTTACTATAGCAACAAATGTGAAGTTGTTGAAACATCAAGGAAGACCAAACTTAAAATAACTTTTTACTATTATTAATTCTAATCATGAAGCCCTATTAGAGACCCTAAAACAAAGAGAGTACCCTACTAGAACACTCGACTAGGTATATTTATTTCTTATGTTATTTTGTTCATAATGATTTGGTGAACCAATTATTATCTTGTTTAATACAATAAGTTACTAATTTTTTTTATGATATTGGAATGTAGGTACATAATGAAGAGTAGCCATGCATGAAGATACACAACTAAATAAGAAGAAGAATGAAGAAAAATTTATTCTATTTTTGACACTATGAATGAAGCCCTATTAGAGACCCTAAAACAAAGAGAGGACCCTACTAGAACACTTGACTAGGTATATTTGTTTCTTATGTTATTTTGTTCCTAATGATTTTGTGAACTGATTATTATCCTGTTTAATACAAAAAATTACTAATATTTTTTATCACATTGCAATGCAGGTACATCATGAAGAGTAGCCATGCATGAAGATAAAAAAAATAGAAAGGAAGAAGAATGAAGAAAAAATTATTCTATTTTTGACACAAAGATTTTTGATACTACTATTTTTGAGACTATGATTTTTGGTAGTTGTGTATTCATGTAATAATGATGAAATAGTTGAGATATTGTAAATATAAACTTGTTGATTTAATGTGAGAGACAAAGATTATTTTAATATATAATAACACCAAACTTGCACTATGCCCAATGCCAAAAAATTGAGTGAGGTAAAAATAATATTTTTGATTAATACTAACCTTAGTGACACCATTTTTCTAGCCACATAGAACATCCATCATTTGCGGCCACCCTGTATCAAAGAGACCCCAAGGTGATCTAAGTATGTTTTGAGGTGGATCTTCTGAGGGTCATAACTCAAAGCTCATGAGGGCTATCATTGAAACATTGAATAAAAAAAGATGGTCATGCTGAGGTATAAAATAACTTTTATCATTTTTGAGAGATCACATTCTATTTGGATTCGACATAGCGGTCTCACTTGATGCCAAAACTCACAATGCGCCTCATCACAATGTAACTTTGAAACCACTGATCTGGGCATCGAATCATTAGGTCCATCAGCTATGATGGATAGGTGAACCCTAGTGACACCCTTTTTTGGTCACAGAGAGCCTCGATCATTCATGGCCAACCCATATCGAAGAGTCTCAACAGCGATCTAAATGCGTTCCAAGGTCGATCTTTAGAGTGTCGTAACTTGGGAGCTCATGGGGGCTATTGATGAAACATTGAATGTTACAGTATGTTCATACAAGGCCTAAAATATCCTATCTCATTTTTGAGAGATCACATTCTATTTGGATTTGGCACAGTGATCTCGGTCAATGCCAAACCTTCCAGTGTGCTTTAGTTGATAGGTGCACATAGCGTAACTTTGAGACTGCTAATCTTGGCATCAAATCATCAACACCACTAGCTTCGAATGGGTTAGTAAACCATAGTGACACCCTTTTTCTAGCCAAAAAGAGCCTCCATCATTTGCAACCACCCTATACCAAAGAGTCTCCAAGGTGCTCTATGTGAGTCTTGAGGTCAATCTTTTGAGGGTCATAACTTGGAGTTCGTGTGGGCTATTGATGAAATTTTGAATGCTACAAGATGGTCATCTTAAGGCCTAAAATAACCTAGGTCATTCTAAAGAGATGACATTCTATTTGATTAGGCATAGTGATCTCGCTTGATGCCAAAAATCACAGTGTGCCTCAGTTCATAGGTGCATCACAGCATAACTTTGAAACCATTGATCTTGGCATCAAATCATCGGTGCCATTAACTTTGGATGTGTGGGTGAACCATAGTGACACCCTTTTTTTAGCCACAAAAAGACTCTGAGTGAGTGAGTGGACACATGGGCTCCATATTATCTTACTCCATTTTCTATTGTACCCTCTATCAGAAATGATAATATGGAAAGTTCACTTGAGCATAACCATCTATTAGATCTTCTTCATCTAGGACATGTCCTTGCATTGGTTGCACCACAAGGGAATGATGAGAAATGAAATCATTGGTTAGAAAGTTGTGTAAGCGGTAAAAAAAAGATTGCACAACTAATCAAAGATGATGATGGATTCACATATCCTACTAGTTCAGTGGTTGTTGCTAGAACATGGTTGTAGACATACATGCTTGGAAGGAATGAAATTCATGCATTCGAAGACTATTAGAAGCACAAAATAACTCTCATGTATTCGCATCTTACTATAGCAAAAAATGTGAAGTTGTTGACACATCAAGGAAGACCAAACTTAAAATAACTTTTTACTATTATTAATTATAATCATGAAGCCCTATTAGAGACCCTAAAACAAAGAGAGGACCCTACTAGAACACTCAACTAGGTATATTTATTTCTTATGTTATTTTGTTCATAATGATTTGGTGAACTGATTATTATCTTGTTTAATACAATTAGTTACTAATTTTTTTAATTATATTGCAATGTAGGTACATCATGAAGAGTAGCCATGCATGAAGATAAAAAACTAAAAAGGAAGAAGAATGAAGAAAAATCTATTCTATTTTTGACACTAAGATTTTTGATACTACTATTTTTGAGACTACGATTTTTGGTAGTTGTGTATTCATGTATGATGAAATAGTTGAGATATTGTAAATGTAAACTTGTTGATTTAATGTAAGAAACAAAGATGATTTTACTTAATGTAATTTATGTGGAGGGACCTAAAAATTGATGATTTTAATATATATTAACACCAAACTTGCACTATGCCCAATGCTAAAAACTTGAGTGAGGTAAAAAACAATATTTTTTATTAATACTAACCTTAGTGACACCATTGTTCCAGCCATAGAGAGCATCCATCATTCGTGGCCACCCCGTATCAAAGAGTCCCCAAGGTGATCTAAGTATGTTTTGAGGTCGATCTTCTAAGGGTCATAACTCAAAGCTCGTGAGGGGTATCAATGAAGCATTGAATGCTAAAAGATGGCCATGCTGAGGCATAAAATAACCTTTATCATTTTTGAGAGATCACATTCTATTTGGATTCAACATAGCGATCTCACTTGATGCCAAAACTCACAATGTGCCTTAGTTCATAGGTGCATCACAATGTAACTTTGAAACCACTGATCTTAGCATCGAATCATTAGGTCCATTAGCTACGATGGGTAGGTCAACCATAGTGACACCCTTTTTTGGCCATAGAGAGCCTCCATCTCTCATGGCCAACCCATATCGAAGAGTCTTGATGGTGATCTAAGTGCATTTCAAGGTCAATCTTTAGAGGGTCGTAACTTGGGAGCTTGTGGGGGCTATTGATGAAACTTTGAACATTATAGTATGTTCATAGTAGGCCTAAAATATCCTATCTCATTTTTGAGAGATCACATTCTATTTGGATTTGGCACAGTGATCTCGGTCAATGCCAAAACATGCAGTGTGCTTTAGTTCATAGGTGCACATAGCGTAACTTTGAGACTGCTAATCTCGGCATTGAATCATCAACACCACTAGCTTCAAATGGGTTAGTGAACCCTAGTGACACCCTTTTTCTAGCCACAAAGAGCCTCCATCATTTGTGACCACCCTATACCGAAGAGTCTCCAAGGTGCTCTAGGTGAGTCTCAAGGTCGATCTTTTGAGGGTCATATCTTGGAGTTCATGTGGGCTATTGATGAAATCTTGAATACTACAATATGGTCATCCTAAGGCCTAAAATAACCTAGCTTATTCTAAAGAGATGACAATTTTTTTGGATTAGGCACAGTGATCTCACTTGATGCCAAAAATCATAGTGTGCCTCAGTTCATAGGTGCATCACAACGTTACTTTGAAATTGTTGATCTTGGCATCAAATCATCGGTGCCATTAGCTTTGGATGTGTGGGTGAACCCTAGTGACATCCTTGTTTTAGCCACAAAAAGATTCTATCATTCACATCCATCTCATACCAAAGATTCTCCAAGGTTCTCTAAGTGCATTTTGAGGTCAATCGTCCAAGGGTCGTAACTCGGAGCTGATGGGGGCTATCAATGAAACATTGAATTCTATAGGATAGTCATGCCAAGGCCTATAATAACTTATCTCATTTTCAAGGTTTTGTATGTGTGTTTGTGCAGGTGAACCATAATGTCATCTTAAGGGATTGCAAAGATTATTTCAAATTAAACATATATAATAGCATTTGAAATTAAACATTGCATCAAAATTTGATAATAAAGGTTGTTAAAATGTTACTCACAAACTATTGCATTTGAATCAAATATAACAAACATTATCAAAATGAATGATATTCCATAAACATGAACAATACACATGATCCATGATAAATTCAACAATACTATACTAAATTAATATGTATATCATTGCATGCACATAAATGACAAAAATATATATCAAAATACATGTATCCATAGAAATATTACACAAATATATATGAAAGTTCATGTATCCATAGACAAATTACACAAATATATATACAAAAATGCATAGATCCATATACAAAATGTGGTTGATCATGCCATCAAAATGTGTATAATATCAATCTTTCTATATATAATGTGGCATATGCCATCTCAAAATGTTTCATGATGGATCCTATGAAAACTATACTATTCTATGTTGCTAGTGGATAATCAAAATGCAACCTGTTCACTGCACTAGGTGGATCAGATGCCTCCTACATAAGAAAAAAAGGAAAACCCAAGGTTAGAGTACTAAATTTATATGATTCTATTTATCTAACATTGAATTACTCAAATGCATAATGATTTTTTTTTAATGAATATTAATAGTATTAAAATTTCATCATAAATACCTCTCTCATCAACCTTCTAAATCAATCAAGTGTCCTCTCATATGTCCTCGATAGTGCTTGAGCCTCATTGATTCTCACCTATGTATGTTCAAGTATATTTTTCAGATGAATCTACAACTTAAACTATATCATTATAATTCATAGCATGCAAAATTTATAACATATAATCAAGAATTCAAATCACAACTTACCTATGTCAACTCTTCCTCTAGATATAATGGCTGTGATAACAAAGATACAAAACTCTGGTGTCCAACCTCTTGTGCACTAGGTGTTTCCTATGAGATACAAAATACTAGTTAATATTAAGTTAATCATTTTTGAATTTAGTTATGAAAATAAGGAAAATAAAAAATTAATGATACTTATATATGACGGGGCTCTCACTACGAATGGAAACACCAGAGGGTCTACGACATGGAATCTATCTAGACTCATCACTAGTAGCCATGCCCTATAAAATAAATAATATAATTAAATTTCTTTACCACAAACATTTTACAATAATGATTTGAGATTTAATCACTTTAAAAAAAACTAATTATCTTTTTCTTGTTATTGGGTTGTGACTCATCCCCTGCACTCTACCCCCCACTGACAAGTGATACTTGCAAGAGAAAAGAAAGATTAGAAACCATATATGCTCCAATATCAAATAGAAAAAATAATGAGAACACAACATAATGTAATGTAGATGTCTTAAGGCCAAATGCAATAGCCAAGAGTATGACATTATCAACCTATCTGAGCTCCTCCTCAATCATCAATTAAACATGAATGAAGGTCACATACACATATAAGTCAGTATGGGTTAAAAATTGAAATTACTCTATTATAAAGATTAAATTTAAATCACAAATGTCGTAAAAAAAACATTTATACATGTACAGACACAGAAGGTTTCTATGCCTCTGTATGCCCTTCCTCTCTCATGTCCGGTAGTGTAGCCTCTATATTTTCATCTTCTGTATCCTCCTTCAAAAATAAACTAAGACTTAGAAAGATCACCTATGAGACCCAGGAAAATATTCTTGCATGTTATGCAAGTATGGGGCACACAAACATGTGATGAGCTCACCAATGATGAACTCATGCTAACATCATCAACATGCATAGGCATTACTAACCTAGCCTTGGATATCAATAGTTTACTCAATCTATGAATGACTCTAATAGTTTGAGAGCTAGCCTTTGCAATGATATAGGATGTTGCACTCGAAGGGGGGGGATACATCAGTAGGCGGGACAAAATTACTAGCTTTCTTTTACTAGGAAAAGGGTCTATCCTGAGGAGCTCCTCCTCCTACACCCATTTGGGTTTCATGCTCCAATAGTTCACCTTGAGGTGCAACACAAATTTTGCATACAATTTTCTAATGAAATAAAATGGCACATCTAAATTGCTATGTGGAGGGATGTCAAAAGCCATCCACCAATGATCCCAATAGTTTGTAGGCATAGCCTCATTTGTACACCATTTAATTGATAGTTTAGGATTTGTTTGTTGTACTTGTTTACTTATTTTTTGGTTCACAAAAAGGCTAGCCATATAATCTTTAGTTATATTTAGGGCTGCAACCTCATTATAGTCCAAGCCATCATCAAACATGGCATGCATTTGGTCATGCTAGTGAAGAGCAACATTTTGTTCATTGGTAAGTGTTTCAATATTATCCACTATGGTGTCTAAGATGGATAACATGGGAGCCAATGTGGGTATAGTGTTATATGTGGCTCACAAAACCCTCAGTTCAACGAGATTTTTAAATATTAAAATCTTCAATTCAAGGAGGGTTTTGAGGGGGTAGGGCATCATTTGGTGGATGATTTTGAGGGGGTGCTAGATCATTTGGTGTAGGGCTATGAGGAACATTGTTTCTTGCCTCAATATCATCATTTGGGTCAGCCATACTTATTAATTTGTTAAACATAATTTCTATTAAAAATAACCTAAATTTTTATAATTTCTATTATAAAAACCTAATTTTTAACAAACTAAATTAAAAATAACTAATTTATAATAATATTCATTCAAAATATTTTTTTTAAAAATTACCCTTATCATATACCCGTTCTAAAATCCAATATACCAATGGAGGTCAACACTCAAACCAAAAAAAATGCAATGTAAAAAGAGCTCTTAGGATTTTTTTATTTTAAATCTATGTTATAGGTTTTGGGTATTCAATTTCATATTAGATTCCTGATATAATATATGGTATCTGATATGAAATTGGATACTTGATTACCAATCGGATACTCAATTACCGATTGAATACCCAAAAAGGCTTGGTCCTAACATTTTAGCTTTGGTATTAGGATGAGTGGAAAAAAGTCAAAGCATATTTTGAAATGCTTTTAGATGTTTTCAAACTCCATTTTTTTCACATCACCACTTTTTTCCACACCATGATCCTACATATACCCAACTACCAATAAGTATGTCCATCTCCATAACCCTGCACATTCCTCTATACTTGCTCGCATGGGAGGGTTAGAATTCTCATGCAAGAATCTACCAAAAAAATTTCAACTGGTTTAAAACTTGTCTAAACATTGTTGAAACTCTTAGTTTGTCACTTTCCAATGCGGTCTAGCACAAAACCTCATGTGATAAAATGCCAAGAAATTTCTTGGTTTGTTTCCTCACATAGGTCCCAATACTTTGTCGTGTAGTTCTCCCTAAATCCTTTTGAGAGCTTTGGTTATTAAAATGTCAAAATTGGTTTGTTAGCGGTGTTTTCTCATCTAGCTCATAATATTTGCTCACCTTAAAGTTATTTCCCTATGTGAGTCAGGAAGGAATTGTACAAAAGAATTGAGCTATTCTAAGCTCCTTTTTCAAAACTTAATCCAAAACTGGTCTACATTTAAAAACATTAAGTCATTCCACCATCTACAACAGTGTAAAACTTAGACATCTTGCTTAGTTGATCACTTGATCCACACATGAACTACTCTCCTTACTTGGTTGTCCTATTTTCTCTCTTGTGTTTTTCCTATCTTGTGTCATGATAATAAAAAACATCTTGGCCATTCTATCCATTTCTCTAACTATTCTTAACTTGGTATATATACAACATGCTTTCTAAATCTTACTTACTTTGAGATAGTATTCTAGTGTGATCCTTTTTCAAACTTTTTCATAAGTCGTTGTATATGATTGTTTCAACTAGGAATGGAAATGTGTTTCCTCCCCATAGACAAGGATGAAGTAGAGATATAGGTAGAAATAGAGGTTGAGGTCATTCCTAGTTATACATAAATTCTAAGTTGAGTGAAGGGTCCACGTGATCTCTTTCACCTATTGATCCACCTAGTGCTCAAAGAGTCTTTTCCATAAACTCATTAAAAGTTAGGAATCTATTACACCAAGAACATCCAGTGGATAAGACACCTACATGTTTAAATAGAACAATTGAACTTTTTTTTGAAACTCTTATACAACCTAAACATAATGAAACCTTTTTCACTCCTGGAATGGTTGATTAAGATCAAGAAATAGGTGAAAATAGTAAGAGAATAAATAGAGAGGAATTCCAAAGAAATGGAAGGATAAAAGATTCTTAAACCTATACAAGTGATTATGGGGACACTGAAGAGATACCCATAGAAGATATAGAAAAATGTTGAAAATATAGAAACTTCCATAAAATGATGGAAATTTTACTCCATGATGAGAAAGATAAGTATTTCCTCAAGCTCACTAAAGAAGGAGCAAAGCTACCTCAACATTTTAATGTTGAGACAATTGTCATACAAGAAGAGGAAACTAAAACCTACAACTTAAAAATAACAAGTTCAGGCCATGCAATAGAAATTGGCCCAAATATTGTGAGACAAAGATAAACCAGCTAAAAAATTCATGCTAAACACTATTTATCCATTTCCTTTTGATGAGGACTTGTAGATGTGTCCTTTTCCTAGATGAATTGAGTTACCCATATATGACAAATACTTACTTGAACATATAATCTCCAAGATCATTTGAGGGAATTCAATGCTTTGTCTATGGAATTCATGCACAATAAAATGTATCTTATGCAATTTTTTCCCATAGAGTCTAGGTGGTCAAGCCATGAAATGGTCTTCAAGGCTAGCTACTAGTATTAAAACATTTTATGAGATTGCTAATATGTTTATTTAGTAGTACTCACACAATATACAACATCCAATCAACATACAAGATTTTTTTAACCTTAAACAAAGAGTTGGATAACCTTTCCTAGCATTTCTCCAATTATGGTGAAAATTGTATACTAAATACTCACTTAAAATCCCCAAAGTTGAAAAACTTGATATCATCATGGATAATATTTTACCTAATTTTGGATACATAATACAACTTCAAGGTCCACATACCTTGGAAGAAATGATTCCACAAGACATCCAAATAGAAGAATTCATGGTAAGGAAAGGTGAATTAACCCTTCAAAAGGATATCAAGAAAGGGTCTACCTATGGCAAAGATAAATCAAAGTATGTTAATAAAAACTATGAGGTAGTACATGATGGCATGGTAGACAATATCACTCCCAAAACCTCTAAGATGAATTTCAATCTCATGGATAATTATCAATGCTTCTAAAATTTTTGATATATCTACTCTAGCTAACAAGATATTTGAAAATAAATCAAAGTACTCATCTTGGGTTAGTCGACCCAAATATGAATGCACACCTCTTGGTGAACCTCTTTGATGTGGTCTATAAAAATTTACTTCAAAGTTAGATCATTACTCCCCTTGATAATTCTTGTCCTGTTGATCTAGAACCACAACCCACAAGGTGAAATGATAATGCATATTGTGAATACCATTAGAACAAGGGTCATAAAACAAAAAACTATATTAATCTATGTCATAAGTTTCAAGACCTAATTGATGATGGTAAAATAGCTATGGGTGGACATAACAATAATTCTTATCACTTATCTCTTAAGGAACCATTTTCACATTATGGCAAGGGAGAAATCTCTAAATAGAATAGCAATAACAAGGTCAACCATACGTACAACAATGATGATAACATGATCACCATGGTTGAACCTTTGGACTTTGAACATTGTGATGTTATCACAATTAAAGGATAACATGACAACAGAAAAAATAAGATTTCATTTGTCTTAAGAGGTGCTACATCTTTTACATCTGATCATGAATAGTCACGATCTTTTGCCAATGTTGTTACACATTGTCTTATGTTAATAGTACTCAAAGGCCCTATGAATTCTTCTCTCAAGGTAGATTAACATAAATAAAAACCTATTGTAGGTCCATCTAGAAAAAATACAAAAATTTTAAAATCCTCAACAATTTCAAAATACATTATCCTTGTACAATTGTAATGGATGAATTCTCAAATAACAATCATCAAGATTAGATTCTAGACAAATCCCTCAATGAGGCAAGCCTACCTCAAGATCTTGATCTTGACATGTTTAAATCTATGGTAAGTCACCTAACCTCAGCTCATTATTTGTCCTTTTTTGAAGAGAACGATAATTCATTGAATCATCCTCATAGTAAATCATTGCATATTGAGGTCATGATACATCATATTGTGTGCTTATAGACAATCAAGCTAGTCTAAATATATGTTCTACTATTTTACTCAAATAATTGGGTTATGATGAAGATTCTATTGATCCTCATTGCAAAATAACCATCAAGTCATATGATGAAGTAGAATAGAAATCCCTAGGTCTTTTTTTGTTGCCTCTTTGATTTGGTCCTATAGAAAGAGATGTTACTTGTCAAGACCTTGTAATTCCATTAACATACAAGATATTGTTAGGCAAACCATGGATTCATGAAATGCATGCAATACCTTTAACATACCTTCAATGCATCAAGCTTCATTCCAAGGATATGAGGTTACTATACTAGCTAACTAGTTACAACTATAATATGCTCAAATTTATTGACAAATTTTTCCCTACTAATAGAGAGTCTATGGATAATCATGTCAACAAGATGAAAGAAATGGAGAAGAGACTCAAGTTAGTAGAAACTAGAATGGGCAAAGATCAGATTGAACTAGTTTTGTCTTTGACATCTCTATTTGAATCTCCTTGCCATTATGGGAGACCATCTAAAGTCAAGAGAGCTTTTGTGGTATCAACTTAGACTAAATTCAATATTTCCTTTATGAAGGCCACTATACCTCTAGAGTAAAAAGATAAAAATAGAGCTATAGTTGTATGGTTATACAAATAAGAAGTTCCAATTGATATCACAAAGCAGTCTCGTGAGATAATTCCAAAAAGGTATCAACTAGGTCTTAAACTAATGAAGCTCCCTAGCTAAAAGGGAAATGGTCCTATCATATGTAACAACAATAGCATGATTGATTTGATCAAAGCAATATCTAGAAGGACTTAGGATATAACAAGATTAGGATTCAAGAAAGATCCCTTTCATCCTGGGATCAATAAATTTGTTCAAGAATATGATAGTTCTTTTGAATATGAGTCATAGACTGAATTAGATAATTAAATAGAAATATTTTATGATGAGGATACCTTTCCTTTTCCAATTCCTATAAAACTTATTAAGTTCTTTCCAAAACTACATGAATTTGTACCACGTGTCAATACAATAGAAGATGGTATTGATACTATAGCTATTAAACAACTTTGTAAAAATCAAGATGATAATGAAAGTGGAGAATGAGTCCCCATAACTATTGGGAATTCTATAATTTGACTCCATGTAGCAAATATTCTCAAGAGTACAAATTTGATTCTCTATTAGATGCAACTTTAGACAAGGATGTAGATCAAGTTCATACATATGAAAATCAACTTGAAATAGTGGACCAATATAAGGTTTGGTTGGATGAGTCTCATTCTACAAGTTTTGAAGAGTCTTTAATTAATGTTATTAGAACTCAAAGAAATTTGATCATACCTTTGGATGAAATCTCTTTAGGTCTTGAATTACTTGTACATGCATTTGATGAATATACTATGAATGCCATCTAGCCTACCATCTCTCTCTCTCTCTCTCTCTCTCTCTCTCTCTCTCTCTCTCTCTCTCACACACACACACACACACACATAGACACACACACACATCCTAAGTTAATAGAAAAGAATTCCAATACTACATCTAGTGAAGCTTCTATATTCTAGAATGACTATGCTCTCACCTACTATCTACATGTTGTTGAACCAATAACATCCTCCACTAGTGAAAAAAATATCAATATTACTAAAGTTGATATCAAATATCTCAGTCATACATTGAAAAAAAAAAAAAGTTCTGATGGTGAATAATGCATTGTGGCAGTATCAAAACAAAAAATAGTAAAAAAAAAGGATGTATCTGAAGGTGAAAACATCACTTAGGCACCAAGGATGAGATATTTGATGTGCTTCCAAGTTATTTTTAGGACAAATCAACAATGTTGATAGAGCCAACATAATCAATCAACTTAGGAACTATGGAACATCCTCATATAATAAACCTAGCAAAAGCTTTATCTATAGAGGAAAAAGAGGAATCTATTTCCTTCTTCCAAGAAAATAAGATTAATTTTGAATGTGTAGTGCCTACCCTTGTTCACATCTTTTCTGGACATATTGTTGTTATTATTATCAGACTATGTTAGACTAGCTTTATATTGATGGATTAGTGGTTTCAGACTATTTGACATTATGTTATGGATTCAGTGGTTATATGATGAGATCATTTAGACTTTACATTTCATATATACATGATGATCATTATATTGTTTTTAGTTATTATTGATGACTAGTTAGATGGTTATTATCCCATGTGTTTTTATTATGGATACTTACCCCATACTTGCATGTGTATGGTGTGAGTGTTTTCTTATTGTATGGAATTTCTAATATGGTTAAGGAAGGGAGTCGTAGTCACCTGCTTAGTCAGGATCTACAGGATGCATGACTTTTTGCCATTGCCTATTTAGCTTAGCACTATATATATTGGATGTACATGCATGGTTTTTCTGCAGGTTGCAGGTACCAGGTATCAACTTCCCTGAATTTCCAAGATGAGCATACCCTATTATACTATCTCAATGATAAGAGAAGGGAGATAAATTCTCAAGTCCAAATCCCAAACCCTAAAAACCATTTGTCCTAGTGAGTTAGGACAAGTATCAGAGTTGAGTACCCACCAAATGTGTTGGAAGACATATTTCGTGATTTTTAACCCTTTAGACTAATTTTGTATGATTTGTTCTATGATGGGTTTCCATATTTAATCTTGGAGGTCTATGGTGAATTTTTTATTAATGAAGTCTTAATAAATAGATTTAATTAATTAATTAATTATTTGGAGAAAATTAATAAAATATCATAATCTTTGATATTTTGATTATAATTATTAAATGTGAATTAATTGAGGAAAAAGAATTAAATGAAAGGAAAATTAGAAATTAAAAATTAATAATAATTATAAAATAATAATAAAGTAATAAATAAATAATAATAATAAAAGTTATAAAAATTAAAATAAAAAGTTATAAAAATTAAAATGGAAGTTATAAAAATTTAAATAGAAATTATATAAAAAGTAAATTGGAGTTATAAGCTTGCATGGGAATTAACGCACTTTTCTATTTCTCATGTGTCAACAACGCGGGGGTTAGTGCATCAATTTAGCACATGGTGTCTACAACCCTATGGCTCATCAAAAAGGTTGGAAAAGACCCATGCTTAGTTGGTGACACCTTCTAGCTGTTTCTAGAAGCATTCTAGAGGTTTTCTGAGAGCTCTTTATATTGAAGCATTCTTAGAAGCTTAGAGATAGCGTTGGAGAGCAATTGGAGCATTGGAGGACTCGATAACTCTGAAGAGGGGAGCTTGCTCTGCGAGTTTTCTAAGGAAGAGTGAATTAGCATCAGAATTCAGGTAGATTCTTGTGATTTTACTTATGCTATTTCCACATCATGCATTCCCTGTCTTCTTCGTGTCTTCCATATGTCTTTTGAGGAATTTCATATTTTTATTGTATGCATTCTCAAAATGGGCAATTAAATTTATTTGAGAATTTTATATGCATAGATCTGAAAGGAAATTGAGGCTAGGGTTTAAATTCATGACCAAATCCATTAGATTATTTTTTTTGGATAAAATTGAGAATTAAAAGTTTATAGAAAAATTCTAAGAATTAAAAGTTATATATTGTGTATATATATGTTTATATATTTTTTAAATCTGCATACATATATATATATATTATACATACATACATACATACATACATACATACACACACACACACACACACACACACACACACACATATATATATATATATATATATATATATATATATATATATATATATATATATATATATATGCATTATTTATACATATACTGTGATATAAAATTTGTATATATACATACATACATATATATACATATGTATATATATTTAATTGAGGAATCGAATATCAAATCACAACAGAGATTCATATTAATAAATTTCATATTGGAAGGAAACGTTTTTATAAAAAAATGTTATTGGAAATCGCTGTATAAAAAATATATATATGAAAGTCTGAACAGAGTATGCATCGATTTCGAAAGTTACAAATTCATATATGAGTGGGAGCGGGTTGCACCCCACCCCATATTTTGTATTTATGTTGGTCGCAGGGTACCTGCGTACACAACATACCCGCGATAGTGCATTAATGCACCTGTCACAGGGTACCTGCATAAGCAGGGTACCCGCAACAGTAGTCACATAAGTGATAGTCGCCGAAAACACTAGCAATGTTTTTTTTATTACATTTAAAAAAAAAAACAAAAAACCTTTATACATTTTCTTTGAAATCGAAATTTCATTGTTATAAATTTTCATATGGTATGAATCGAAATTACTAATTCGATTTTATGAAATAATAAATATTTATATATTATATATGTACGTATATATATATTTATATATAAATATATTTATATGTATATATGTAATATGTAAATATGTTGTTAATAAATTTAAATTATTTGATAAAAGATTTAAGAGTTCATCTTTTTTTAATGATGAATAATTTTGTAATTTTATAATTTAACTATTAAAATTTAATTAATAGTTTTAAATTATAAAATATATATTTATATATGAAATTTAGTTGGTAGTTGATGGGAAACAATTTCAACAAATATTATAATTGGAAAACAGGTTTTTTTGATTTATAAAGGAAAACTTTTATCCATCCAAAACAATACATGGAAAAACGTACAAAATGTTCCTGCAATTCTTTCTCTAAACTTGGAAACATAAACAGAGACTTTTGCATTTAAGTTGTAAACTTAGCAAAACCAAAACATGTGTTTACATTGTGTATTCTTTATGCTATTGTTTTGGGTTTTGGGTTGACTAGTGTTGACCAGTTATAGGATGTCTACCAGAGGCTTGGGGGTTATGTGATTGTGATGTCATGATGATGTTTTAATCTTGATTTTTTATAAACCCAACCATGGATATGTGATGGAATGCTCTATGTATTGGTTGCAAATTGCTGATTGTTATAGTTGAGATTCTTAGGTATGAGACACTTGACTTAACCATTATTTTTGGTTGTCGATCAGTTATCCTTGGTTATTTTGTAGTCGCCATGATGGGACTGTGATATGGATTTATTCTTGATGATTTCATGTTGTGACATGTTTGACTCAACCATTTTTGGAGTCTTCGATCAGTATGATTGAGATATATTTTGGTTATTGAGAACCATTGGATACTTTGATTATCATTGATACTTCAGTTGCCAATAGAGAGCTGTTGTGTTCATGATTTTCTATAAATGTTTTTCTCATGGAGATTTGATGCTTTTATGCATATTTGATGATTTTATTATGGATTATCTTTTGTGATTTTGAGATTTTTGGTTCCATGAGCTTAGGGTAGGATATCTACATGTAGTGATGGGAAGTGGCTTGCAATGGGGGCCGGGGCCCTAAGAGGCTGCCAGGGTAACTTATTGTAAGCTGGATTAATAAGTGATAACATTCACACCTAATACTAACTAAATGAACTTAAAAAGATAAGTGTTTTGTTCTCGCCCATGCCTTGAGTGCTTGTACAGGCTAGGATGGGAGTAGTGAGAATGCATGGTTGCGACCTTTCATTCCGTAGTATGCCTCGTCAATATGAGAGGATACTAGTGGCCGTATGAGATCAGTATGGACCCGTGGAGTTTAGCTAACTGCTAGGGTAACTTGTATGTGATAAATGCGATGACACTTTCTCGCTTGCATAGTAGGTTCCTACATGTCATTGTGTGCCTCTGGGATTAGATGTCAGATTTTGTGTATGGAACCTTTGAGTTAGTATACTTATAGGATTCTTGGACTTATAGAGACTTGTACTATGTGATTTTGATAGCCTATTTGGGACTTGAGATTATCTCCTTAGCACGGTGGGAGTGGACCACTTAGGTACCACGCAGTCGAGTGGTAGTGTATTTTCCACTCTTATCATTTGAGATTCATTGAGACATCGTGGCTAATGCATCCTTCATGATGGTGGATATGTATCCTTTCATTGATGATTAGCATATGCTAGGTGATGTTATCTTATGTTTTTATTTGCATGTTAGATTATTTTTTGCTTATGATGTTGTATATGTTAAGAGTGACATTCCTACTATGTTAATACCGATGATCTCTTCGGTGACTTGGGATGTTACGCACAGAGGGATGGCTAGGATCCATGATGGTCTAATGATGCTATTAACGGTTGGGAGGAACCATGCACTTAGTTTATTATGTTTGATCTTTATGATGGATGTTTATATCTTCTATGATGGTGTATCATGTGATTGTCTTTACTTGATGTATCATGGATTAGAATAGGATGATGTACCTTATTCTACATATGTATATTCTTTGAGCCTATCATACCCTGTGACATGTACAGTGGATGATTGTGCATTCTAGAATGTAATTCAGAAAGGACATTTGTATAGTGGATGTATCTTTATTATTTCATGTGGATGTTGTATTAGATGGATTCGTGAATGTTAGTTGACTTAGATGTAATTCAATGTTAAGGGATCTTTAAAGAATGTTAAGTATGTTATGTTTACTTTTAGATGGACATTGCTATTGCTTCCGTTATTGTGCATAAGTTATATGTGGTATTTACTTTTATGTAAAAAAAAAAAAAATGCTACTAAACTTAGTGAGATTCTAGGTTAATTATTTGCATCCCTTGGTGGGGCATTACAGAATGGGCCTTCTTAGATATGCAAGGCTTAGATCCTAATCCCATCATGCATCATTTTTTTGGTGCACCAGGAGTGAAACATGTCAAACAAAAGTTTAGGAAGATGCATCATCATGTAGTACTACTTGTTAAAGATGAACTAGAAAAGCTCATAAAATATGGTTTCATTAGTGCTATTAATTATGATGAATGGATCTAAAACATAGTTCTAGTCTCCAAACATGAAAGGTCTATCCGAATTTGTATAGATATTTGAGATCTAAACAAAGCATGTCCAAAGGATGGCTTTCCACTACCCAATATTGATATGATAGTGGATATGAAATGTACTCATGAATGGACAATTTTTTTAGTTACAATCAAATTAATATTGCACCAGAAGATCAGGAGAGAATTATTTTCACTTGTGCATGGGGTACCTTTTGTTGGAACGTGATGCCATTTGGTCTAAAAAATGATGGTACCACATAACAAAGAATAGTTACAATAATTTTCCATGACATGATGCATAAAATGATGAAGGATTATGTTGATGACACCTTGGTCAAGAGTACACAATGCAACACTCATCTTCAAGATTTGGTACCAACCCTAGACCATATGGAGAAATTTTTTCTTGGGTTAAACCCTAAGAAATTTGAATTTTGTGTCACATCAATGAAGCTACTTGGCTATATTGTATCTATAAAAGGAATCAAGTTGGATCTAGAAAAGGTTCAAGCAATAATGTAAACTCCCCCACCTTGTAACATTAGTCAAATGAAGGGGTTATAAGGAATACATCAATCTATTCATAGATTCATCTCATGGTTGGTGGATAAGTCACAAATATTTACTAAGACTTTGCATAAAGCTATAGATATGACTAGAACAAAGATTGTGATTAGAGCTTAATGTAGATAAAATAGTATCTTGCCAATCCACTGACCCTGATGCCTCCTATTTATGGAAAACCACCCATTTTGTATATCTTTGAGTAGAGTTGTCTCTCAGTATCTTGCTCACACTACATGGCTAGTTGCAAAAATTGATCCATTTAAGTATTTTCTTAGCAAGGAAACTCTGAAAGGGAGGTTAGCTAAATGGATCATGATACTAAGTGAGTTTGATATTGAATATGTTGAAAGAAAGGCTATGGGAAGACATTAAATTTATAATCAATTAGTAAAATCACCAATGCAAAGTCTTCTACGACTAAATACTAAATTCCCTAATGAATCTATTCTTGCTAACACATCAAACATGGGTAATTTTATTTGATGAATCCTTCACACAAAAAGGATCTAGTGCTAGAGTCTTATTTATAACACCAAAGAAATATTCTTTTCCTAAGGTGTACAAGATTTTATTTCCTTGTACAAATAATATTGTAGAACGTGAAGCTTAATCAATGGCATCAAAATTGTAGTTGAATGGAAAGTATATGTATTAAATGTATTTGGTGATTAAAAACTAGTAATCAATCAAGTCAATGATGTTTATCATAAAAAGGATGAGATGTTGACACCTTACAAAATAATGGTCAATGATTTAAAAATCTTCTTTGCTCATGTCACTTTTCAGCAAATTCCTTGGGAAAATAACAAGGTGACCGATGCAATGGATACTCTCACTTCAATGCCACAAATGTTTGAAAATAATTTTCAACACAAATTCTTGGTGGAGACATTATCATACCCTTCTTATGATTCTCCTAAATCTTAGATGATCTATTCTATAATAGGGAACAATTCATTCCGTTGCCATCATATCTATTCTTTTCTACATGACCAAGTAGTTCCAGACAATCTAACCTAGAGCAAAAAATGTCAGCTACTCTGTAGTGCATCACAATATGTCATCATTACCAATGACTTGTATAGGAGAGGTCTCAATAGTACACTCCTTAGGTTTCTAAAACTGGATGATTTGAAACAAATATTAATCGATGTACATGAAGAAATTTATGGATCTCACTCTAATGGCTTAACAATTGCTCAAAAACTTATTAGAGATGGTTACTATTGGCTAGAAATGGAGAAAGAGGCAATTAAATATGCCAATTTCTACAAATAGTGCCAACTCCATAAAAATCTCATTCATGCTCCAACTAGGGAGCTTATTCCTTTCATCACACTTTGACCATTTCAACAATGGTCCTTTGATCTAGTGGGTAAGATTCATTTTTTTTCTTCGAATGGGCACAAGCTTATTATTACAGCTACATATTACTTTACAAAAGGGGTAGAACTAGTACCTCTTTCTAATGGTAATATAAAAACTATATCTCTATTCATTCTTAACTACATAATCTGTAGGTATGGTGTACCACATCCACCATTATTGATAATGGGGGATAGCTTAAAAATAAGGATCTCAAGGAGCTCTGTTCAAAATTTATAATCACACAACATTGGTCTTCCATCTATTATCCCTAGGGTAATGGACAAGAAGAACCATCCAATAAGGTTATCCTTAATATCTTACATCATATAGTTAACAAATTGGGAATGGACTAGCACCTTTAGACCAATCCAACTCTTTGAGCTTATAGAACAAGTATTAGAACTCCTATGAGAATAATGCCCTTTTCTTTGATATATTGAGCTGATGTTGTTCTTCCTATTGAGGTTGACATTCCTACTTTGCAAATCTCTTTGAAAGGACTCATCACTAATGATGATTACAATATATCTTAGCTACAAGGGATAGAATTACTAGATGAATGTCAACAAATGGAATTTGATCATCTCTGAGCTTATCAAAAGTGAATGTCTAAAAGCTACAACGAGAAATTCAAACCACGTGAATTCCAAGTGTATGACCTCATCATGAGGGAAAACCTTAAGAATCAATAATAACAAATATAGAAAAGGAAATTTGAACCTAACTATCTTAGTCCATAAATAGTTACTATAATGTTTGGGTCTGGTGCTTATCAACTGTCCACAAATGAAGGAGACTTGCTCAAAGTTTTGTTCAATACCCTTTATCTAAACTAGTTCCACAACTGATAGGCTTTCGAAGCTCTTTGTACATACTTAAAAGTTCTTAAAAAAGCTATTATCTTGGTGAAAACCTAGGAATAGGCACCTTGGTAATAAAAATATATAATTGAAAAGTTCAAAAGTACAAAAAAATTGAAACTTCAAAAATATGAAAAAAAATGAAAAGTTCAAAATATTCAAATAAAAATTAAAAAAAAAGAAAAGTTCCATTGATGAAAACCTAGGAAATAGACATCATGGTAGAAAAAATAGAACCTCTTCCAAGAAGGTGAAAACTTGGTAAATAGGTGCCTCTTTTTTCAAATGCTACATCTTGCAACACATCTTATGGCTCTTGCATAGTTGCTTTATTGCTTTAGTTTGCTACTTTCACTCATGTATACATGGACTAAATCTACTCATAGTCTTAGGGGAAACACCCTATGGTTTCTTAGAAGATCTCTTTTACATTAGTCACTAGTCACTAGTCACATTGACAATGAAATGCAAACACTGAAACTATTTGAGCTATGCTCAACTTTTCTTTGTTTACTTTTCATTTGCTTTACCATTTCCCTTTGAACATCTCGAGGATATCTATTTTAACTAGTGAAGAAAGGAATGAGGGCATGATATTTTTTTCTTTTTATGCTTGAAGGTTTAGTTCCAATGATTCGAAGCATCCATATTAAAGGAGTATTCATTGTAAGAGCCTCTATCTCACATTCGATGGCCATGTGTACCTCGACTCATTTTATATGAAAAATTTATCGAGGTTGGTTCTTTTCCTTGAATGTTGGAGTGAATTCTCTATGGTATATTACAATATTGATACTCATCCTGATAAGTGAAAGTATGGGTGATAGCAAGTATACTTAGCATAATTTTGTCTCAAGTTATGAATGCAAGGGTCTTTATGGATGGAATACTTACTAATTACTTAAAATGAGAAGGATCTCTCAATTATCCAGTGTGTTTTCGCGTAATAAATATTCTAGTCATCCTAGTATTTATGCTCTGATGATGTTCATTTTCTATATTGAAAGGGAAAAATGTTTTGGTCATTCTAGCTGCTTAACCTTAATGCTTACATCTAATACTCACAAAACTAAGATACATGTCATATTTATATTCTCATGATTTTAATGTCTATGTGAATTGTATGCTATTCATGGGTCTAACTAAAATCTCTATGATGATAATTTTATGGGTTTATGAACCAGTCCTAGGAATTACATCTAGCAATGGGCTGCATTTCATACTAAAATTGCATTAGGGTAAGTTTTGATCACTACTTTACTTGTATCTTTCAACTTGAGAGGTCAATGGTTTTTTCAAAAGTATCATGTTTCTTCTTGACTGCACAAGTGTTTAGATCCTTGATTGGTTCTTCTCAATTTCACGGAGCACCTATCATCAATAATAAATTTGAAACCTACATGAGATATTAGTTCATAAAAATTTTGCATTTATCACAATCATGTAGCTATACATCTCATGTACAAAAAAGTATAAGAGAAAAAGAGTAACACTCATATATATATATATCCAATGGAGTCAGAATGTATATCAATACAAAAATATGAGCTACTTGAGCACTGTTCATCTAAAAAATGATACAAAATTGATGTTGGAAATCACAATACATAATTAGAAGTAACACAATAGAGAGTAAGCTAACTACATCCCTCTCCTTCATCCCTACGTGGAGGAAGAGGAGGAGGTGCAACTTCTCTCATTGGGGGACATGCACCCTCTAATGCTCTCACATACTCTAAAAATCAAGGTACCTAATCTACTACCTCTAGAATCACTCCAACATAGGTCACATAATAGTATGTTTCTTTAGCTATCTATATCTGGACCTTATCCTACTATTTCTATAACTACACTTGGAGCTCATAAATATCTCGATCCTTCACTACTATGCATGTGTCTCTTAGAGATTGCTATATCTATAGCTCTCCAAACCATTGTTGTACTATCTTTACTCGATGCCTAGATCTCCTTAGGGCATCATAGGTTTCTACCAGGTTCTTTGTGCTCTGTGGCTTTGAAGTAGGCCGATCCTACATCTCATCTTCATCTAAACTCTATTCTTCTTGATGTGGAGGCTATCTCTCCATCCTTTGCCTCTAAGCTTCATACCTAATGCAACCAAAGGTTCCCATCTCTCCTTGATCTCTCTGATACCTATACCCACTCCTACAAGCACTTGGATCCACTCTTATCTACCATGAAGGGATCAAAACCTGTGTCGTCCACTATCTTGAACCCTACTAGTGTGGTGCTTGAACTGTCTACACTAGTACAACCATCCCTAATGAATACATGAAATGAGGGAAGGGATAACTTAGAAAAAGCTCTCTATACCCAAGAGTCCTCCCTTAATCTATAACTACTACCATATAATACTAGTAGAATAGCGTAAGGTCTTGAACATCTATCATTGACCATCAGGGTCCAATCTAAGTGACCAACCCTTCCTCACCTCCTTGGTGAAGTCGAAATATGTGTAGTACTCCTAAGAAATATCTTATGGTTGATCATACTACTTCCATGCATGTGTTAATGGAAACCACTAAATGACTAGAATAGACTAACCTATTAGTGACCAAGACATGAACATATATCCTAGTTGTCTTTAGGCATCATCTCATCCCTCTGTCTCTCACCAAGGCCACCACACTATTGCTATAAGATCATCTAGCTATGCCCATTATTGCTTGGTCTTATCTATAGCAATTTGAGTCATTTGTAATTGATATCTACAAATATAAAGCTCTTTCAGCTATCACACGTCCTCACATATTGGCCTCATAATGGGGAGGTGTTTCCATGCCTATACCTATACCTACAAAACATAAATATCAACTGCCATACTCTTTGTCTCTCTTTAAATGATCTTGCACCTTTCATGAAATATTTGGACCATCATACACTAACACCACCCAAAATATGTTGGCTATTCTAGTATCCTCTAGAACATGCAACCCCATCCACACTCTAATCCATTTTGGCCTTTTTTAGGCATTAGGTAGCAACTAAGGAATGCTTTGAGAACCATGAACAATCAATGAGCCTAACCATATATCTACACCAACTCTTCCTAGGGAATAATGTTGCTCATAATGATATCATCCTACAAAATGGCCCTCAGTGCCAATGTACCCAGTATTGGCTATGTCTCATACTCTATCTAAGGCCCATGGAATGGAATCCAGAGCATCCTATATATGTCCTCCAGTGTGATGGTCAATGTGGGTAACCTTTGCAACATCTAGCTACTCGATCAATGCTTTGATGGCTAGATACTGCAATCTAGACACAACATCTGGGAAACCAAACTACGAACAAGAAAACATCATAACACAATAAGTATCTGGCCTTAGTATAAACATACTACAATAAAGTATGATGATGTAAAAAATGATGAACAGACATTTCATTTTCAAATACAAATGATCAAAAATTGCATGAAATCTCATGCAACACTTCACAATTTCACACATGAGTTTACAACCTCATGCATGGGACCCATAGCCTTGTGTGAGTAAACTCCACAACTCGTGAGAAAAATATCTCTCATGAGATAAAAACAAGTTATATGCACACAAAGAACAAAATTTAGGGTTACTCACATGAGAGATGGGTGTTTCTCATGTGAGGAAACCCCACATCCCATGCGCGAAAGTTCCCTAGTGGCACTTCCTCACATGAGATCTCCTAGAAGCACATTTTTAATGACCCCAATAATAAAAAATTTAATTTCTTCAAAAAAAGAAAAAATCCAGTCAAAAAATGTGAAATTTGAAAGGTACTAGAGGTTTCTTGACCATTTACTAGAAGTCCATAGTCCACTAGCCAGTTGTGTCACCTAGATTGCTTGAACCAGTGAGAGTGCATGAAGACCACCATTATTTTCCTTAGAGCTCCTTCTCCACCAAAAAGAAAAAATACACAAATGATTTGAAAATGACACTTTAGGCCCTTATATAGCTTTTAACCTAATTTTTAAAATTGCTCCTATGGACATGGAAATCACCCCCTTGGCTAATTTGATTGTTCTAAACTCATTTCCAGGATCAAATTTGAAATTGGACATACTTAAATAGCTCAAAATCACACTTTTAAAAGTTGGCACTAACATGATAGAAAACTTGTGTAGTCCATCTTACTGATATTTTGTGAATCTTGAAATCTCATTAATTCACCATTGCTCCAACTTTTTAAAATTTACAAAATAGTCAATTGTAGTCAATTATGGTCATCTTTAGTCAAGAAAACCTTCAAAACACTATGATTTAACTTCAATTATGGGGTTTCCTCTTTCAACTTTTCTCTTGAAGGGGTAGGATGATGATTACATCACTAAAAATAATTAAATCGTTGAACATAATTGAATCTTTCATATATGGGTTCAAATCAAAACATAATGTCTAATTCGCCAAGGGCATCTCATCACTCGAGGCATCTTTGTTCCCCCTGTGTGCCATCATATGCTATAGAACTAATCACTCTTATAACAAACCTTTTCATAGTTCAATAGACAGATATCTAGGTGTTCTATTTGGAATTCTTAGAGTTATACATCATTTTGGGGATAATTCTATGACTTATGATTAGATCTTCTAATCATTTTATGGACTAGTATTTAGGTGTTATATCTATACTCTAGAGGATTAAGCTTCTTTCTCAACATAATTCTAAGCTTTTCTTTCAATCTCTATTTAATGGACAGGTATTGAGGCAAACTAACATTGATTCCTAAAAATCAAGCCTCATTCTGGGTATAATCCTATGAATCATGATTAATCTTGTAATGTTCTAATGGACACATATTGTGGTATTCTAACCCTTACTCCTAAGAATTGAGTCTCATTCTATGAAAAGTTCTATGAATTCAAATAATCTTTTTTCTATAAGAACTAGTATTTATGTTTTTCTATCTAGACTCTGGAGGGTTAAGCTTCATTCTTGAGATAACCCCAAAAATCTCATCAACTGGTCTCCATGTCATCTATCTCAAAATCAGTCTAAGCTCATAGAATATGCTCTAGACTTCTGATTTCTTTTAATCAACATGTTTCTTGCACATTTATTCAAAGAGGGTCAAATGTAATACCCCTGAATTGGCACATTGGTATGCTAAACCAATTTTGGTGCATCAATCTTTTGACATCTATTTGTTCATCAAATTAAGTAATATTTTACTAGGAATTTATGATTCTGATCATCTCTACTTGAACTAACTATCAAATACAAAATATCACTAATTTTTATTAGTCACATACATAATTTAATTCATAAATATCGATTGAATTTAGCTAAATTAATCTCCTAATTTAATTAATTTAATTATAAGCCCTAAGTACATTAATTAAATAAAATCCACCCTCTTTAGCTAATACACATAAACAAGGAATTAAAAGACATTGATTTAATTATATGTATATATATATCTTAAATGTTGAAACTAATTATTTATTTAATTGGAATATTCTATTATGATTTCATGTTTGAATGGATCAATATTCTTTCTTAATTCATCTCATATGAAAAAGGAATTAAATATATTGATTAAATCAAATATGTTCATCATAATTATTGAAATTAATTATTTAATTAATTAATAAAATAATTACAAGCACATATTTGAATGGATTAAGGTTATCTCCTATTTCCTCTAATTCAACTCCATAAAAAATGGAGGACTCAACCTCACATCTAATCTAGACCGTACACTTGGTTTAATTGTGATCATTGATTGGATCCAAGATTTTATAAAAAAGAGACCCCCGACCTCTCATTTTGAAGAATGCACATGAAGAGTATCAAATCACTTTTTGATTGATCACTCAAGTGATTTGTATTCAAATTTCCTTTTCTTATATGCTCATCATTTAGAGTAAAATGCATTCATTTAGTTTTAGTAACTTTTCATTGCTCTGTGATTAATTTGAAATTCAATTAGATTAGTCTATATCTTGCATTCGAAAACATAGATTAGATTGCATTTGCATTGATAAATTCTTTGTACTAGTATGGTCTGGTTACTAAGATCTTAATTCTGAGAGTGAATAGTAAAACCCTATCTAGTTAGAAGGCAATATATCAACTTGTACAAACATACCAAATGGATAATCCCATGTTCAGTTTGGGATATTTACGACAAATAATGACCATGTTGAAGTGTGTGAAGATTTAGAGGGCCATAATTAGCACTCACATTTGGTACATACTTGCTTATGTACATTAATCAACCTATATAGAGTAGCTTGACCAGTCAAAGTGATGATCATTTGACTCTACCTTGTAAATAGCTAAGTGTTTGACATTGATAGACAATAGTAGGTAGAAATACCAAAAACGCCTTTATACTTCAATTCCTCTTTGGAAAATTCTATTTTCACACATTCTCGTACACCATCATGCTCTCTCTTTCCATGTCCTGCCTCAATAAAATTCCAAAAATATTGGACAGTAATTGTCACATGCATCCTAGTCAACCAATAGAGCATCCTTACATTCATGAATATGTTGTGAAATGTTATGACCATATTATGTGTTTATTCTAGCAATTTTTTTTCTCTTAAAACATAATAGAATTTTCTAAAAAAACCTTGCACAAACTTTGATTAATGGGTTCAATCATCACTAGTGTATAAGTGATACTCTCTTATAACATTTCTATCTCCCTTGTCTTGTCATGTGCATGAATAAATGCTATGTGAACAAAAATTGGGAATTGTGTAGAGTGATAGTATATAGCTTATATTTTATTTTGAGGCTTTAGTGTATATTTCATAGAAAAATAAATAATGGAGATAATTTTTCCCAAGGGAAAAGTGTCTTTTCATATCTTAAATCTCTCATCTAACTATCTATCTCTATCTATATGGCCTATTTACTCATTTACTAGTTTCTCTTGAAATAATTTCATAAAATTAGCTACACATATACCATTTCTCACTAACTCACACATCATTAATTCTTTTCTATCTGTAATACCATCCATAATTGACTCAAGTACTTTCCAAGAGAATTTTTTTTTACCAATTTCATGTTTGCTATATCTACATGTGGGCATGTTTGGAACTTTTGTAAACCACCACATTTTTCACAAGAGCCTTTCAATCACATATCCTTTTAATAAATGTTTCCATCATCTCGTGTGCATAGTATACTTGTAATTAAATCACTCAGTGGCTTTGGAGGTTCTTCTAGACCACATTCCTACAAAACATCATTAGTGTACAAAGTGCAACATATATAATGGTAAATATCATAATGCATGGAAAATTCAACATGGACCAAGCTACAACAACATGTGGCACATGCATGATTAATCTTAACATAAAATATTTTTTTCATCTCAAAAAACCTTTCGATGATCCTAAGTTGAGGATAACTTTCAAGAAAACTTCCATAATATTTTTTTTGAGTCATATCTCAAAAGACTTTCAGCTGTGGGTCATAGTTTGTACTCCCAATTTGCCTATTGACCACATCTTTTTGGTTTAGTGAAACCCTTGCATTTTGAAACAAAAAATTTTCAATTAGTGTTATCAGTGCATCAAAAATAACCTTGTCCTTTTGTGGGAGTCTACTTGAGAATGACCAAATTTGATCATTTGCATTAGGATCCCCTATTTGATCTCGCCTCTCCAAGGATTTTCATAATGTTGTTCTACTTATATTTTATGTCTTTCTTGTTCTTCTTATTATACAATATTTTTCCATTTCCTTTCCTACTATGGTTGATGTAAGGACTGATCAACTAACATTAGCATCTTTAGTACATAATTTTAAGGCAATGGCTTGACATGCATCGAAAAGGTTTCTAACAATGGTTCTTTAACTACTATTTTCATATATTCTTAACCCCAAAATTCTCACCATCTCTCTAAGTTTCATACTTTTAATCATATCAACATTTAATTGACATCTTCCACTTACATTTAATTTTTCAAAATAGTTATTCCAAATCTTATTAACAATTTTTCCACAATCTCTTTTTGACATTTTATCATTCATTGACCTCATAATATTTTCATCTATATCAATTAGAAACTTTGGTTATCTAATATTTTTTTGTAGGATGTGTAGACAATGGTGCATTGTGTACATTAGGTGCATTAGGTGAATTAGGCATATTAGGTGCATCATGCACATCACATGAATTATTCAATGCATATGGTGAATATGTTTCATTATACAAATTAGTTGCAAGAGGTGAAACATGTACATGCTCTTGAATTTCAATTGGTTTGTACTTTTCAATCTCAATTTCTACTATTGGTACATTAATTTTAATTGGTGTGTACTCTTGAACTCCATTTCCTAAATTATCAATTTCAATTAGTATGTTGTCTTGAAATTCATTAGGTGTATTCATAATTTAAATATCAATCTGTGCATTCTTACCACTCACCTAGTGTGCATTTAATGTTCTAGCTTGACTTAATATCTTCATATGCTTCATTTATTTTTCCTCTGTTGCCTCTTGTCCTTCAATTGATAGTCTCTTGTTCTTTTCCATTTCTTATAACCTACAAAATAAAAACAAATTTGCATGAACATGAACTCAAAAAAATAATTCAATTCAATCAAAACATGAACAAGACACCCAAAAGCATGAAATTTTTATGATTTCAAAGCAATAAGACATAAAAATATGTGGAACGATAGCTGAACAACCCATGAAATAGACATTAGATGTTTCACCGACTTCAAATTATTGTTTAAGATTGTAAAAGAAGTAAATATGTGCATACTATGCAAAATGAAACTGTGTTATTAATACCTAAACATAATGTTCCGAATTTTCCATAATTAACAAACTGTGATTGTGTTAGTAATATAATTGCATTATGTTGCTCCACTTTTCATCCTATACCCATTTTGTAAAGTGGAAAAGATCTTGTGTCTTAGTCTAATTTGGGTATGTCCAAGTCTAGTTCTTTCCCCTTAGGTGAAAAGTTTCTCCATTGGGTTTCCCACCTTTCCCTTCTCATGCATTACATTATTAGGTGGGTTTTTCTTTTTGTCATGAGTTTGTGGGTAGTCTAGAACCTAATTTGATGGAGATTCTTATGTTTCATAATGATTTTCACAAAGTTATTTTTTGAGGATGAACTTGTTTGTGGCTTATCATGGTTTACACGTAAAGAAAAATGAAGCTTGTGGAGAATCAAACATTATGTTCTCCTTGGTGGGTTTTTGATATGTGAAGGTGATTTTCCACAAATGTTAGTAAATGTGGTTTGAGGATTAAACTAAGAAGAGAATGAGTCTTTCTATGAATAAGCCTTACTTTCATCACAATATTCTACCTTAGACAACATCTAGAATTCACCATGGTGCTTAGAATCACTTTAGGTAGAAAACTCTAAAACAACTTCTCCATGGCCAGCCTTTGGCTCACATAGTCAATTTTTTGCCAAAGGCATTTGTAGAGGGAAAGAAAGAAGAAGTGGGATATCCTTTGATCCCCATGGTCCTTTTGTGGTTTTTCAAACTCAAAGAAGAGGTTAACCCAAGAGTTAGAAGGTAAATAGAGCTTTAGCATAAAACTTAAGATTGCCTTATCCTTGGCAAGTCTTCACCTTGTGAAGGTGATTTTCCACATCTATGAAGAAATCAACTTTGTAGGAAAATTTGGCACACAAATTTCATGTAAGACACCTTAAGAGGTCAATGGAAATAAGCTAATCATGGTTGGAGAAGTGTAGTGAGCAAAATTTGGCTAAACAAATATTTCTCTACAGAGTACTCCATTGTTGATTCCCTAGAACTAGGTGAAAAATAGGAAGGTAAGTGCGTAATAAAGGAAAGTTATCATTGGGCCAATGGAAATAGTCAAAAGACATGGAAAAGTCTATTAAAAACTCCCACATTTACTAATCCAATGGATTTATCCTTTAATTCACTAGTGTTGTGTGGATCTTGAAGATTAATAGATGAATTAGGATTTTTATATAGAGAGAAATATAACAAGTTTTAAAATTATCACTTTTTATTTACCTGTTATGTTGTTGAATTGTATAACATTTTTAAATATCTTATACTTGCAAATTCTACTCTATACACTACTTTCAATTTAAAGGTTTCAATTCATTTCTACCTTAGATAAAATGGCAACTAGGTTTGTTAGGTTCGATGGACTGAATGGAATGAAGTCTACAATCGCAGAATGTCATAGACAACTCACTCTATTTCTTTGACATGCAAGATTTTCAAAGGAGGCTGAGGTAAGAGGCAATTCACCCTATAACTGAGAAGCTCCGAGGAAGTGGGCTAGTGGAGGTAGCTAGATTCTCAGTGGTGATTCAAGCTTCTAAGTTGATTTTTGAATGTATAAATCACTACAACCCGGATACTAGATAAATTTTTCTGCCCAATCATATAGTTTTAATCTCTATTGATAGGAAAACTATGGAAAATTTCCTTTGAGTTCTAGAACTGGAAGAGTTCTCTGATTTGACAGTAGGAGGTTCCATGTCTAAGTTTTCTATAAAGAAAATGGTGTGGAGAAAAGAGATTATGAGGTCCTGGTTCCAAAAACCCCAGGGCGCTAAGAGTAAGGTTCCTGAGACTATATTTGACACTCATCTCAAGCCTGAGATCATAGAAATTCTGGTTCTCTTGCATAGATTGAAAGGTGAGCTAGAAGGACTTAATTTTATTGAACAACATTTCTTTCTAGTACAAATCATCTGTTTAGATACACATTATGTTTACTAGGTCTATGAGGTGAGTGAGCATTTTTCTAGAGCCCTCAGTGCAAAAAATATTTATAATACCTTTGACATCTCTTCTTTCCTAATATTGCATACTTGGGCAAGATCAGAGATAGGTCACCTAACAATGGACATAGTCAAGCCCAACAAGGGAGGCTAGATTGAGGACATGAAGACCAAAGATTTTACTCTACATTATGTGGATCTTGGTGAAGCGAGGCATGATACCAAAGTTGGCTTATGGAACTCAACCGATGAGGTGATCAAAAGGTAGCTAGAGAGTCCTATGTTGTCTAAGACTAAGATGAAGGTTGAGATAGAAGAACTAAACAAGTTCATTAGATAGCTAGTCACTCTGTTACTAGTCATCTTTGGAGTATTAGTGACTAGAAATCCTACTACTACTAAAGTTTAGGCCCTCATATCTCAACACCAAGAACATAGGTATTACAACTAGATTGGTAAAGAATGGGTTGAGAAGCACAAATCAAAAGGAGCCTCAATTGTGGAGCAGATTGGTAATGTTATCTTAAGGTTGGAGACAAAAAAAGATAACATTTTATCAAATAGTAATACTCTAAATAGAGAAAGGGTGAAATGCAATGATTGCATCTCCCTCTTGAAGATGATCATCCACATGAAGGCCAAGGAAGTAATGGAAGAAAAAATCTTACCAAAGGAGATGAGTCTCTATTCAAGTGGCTTCAAAGCATGCAGTTTAAAACTGAGATGATCCAGTCTGCAGAGAAATGGCTTAGAGAAATAGAGGATAAGGTGAAAAAGACACAAGACAGAGGATTTGAACTCATGAGGGGATTACATATAGACTCACAAACTAGTGGCCAAGGAAACACACTTATTAGAGTCAATTTCATGAAGGAGAACTTTTCCAATTTTTTGGACAATTTTTTAGATATAAACTTCCATAGTCAAGATAGGGTCGCTGAACTATAGGAACTCAGTAGATGTATACATGTGGCCAAAGAGGAACTGTCAAATCAATTGAATGTTGTAAAGGAGTTGGCTAGAGAGCATTATAAATGGCTCTTGAGGTATACCAATATCCATGTGCCTAGGCATGAAGAACTCATCCCAATCATAGTTGCCACCAAGGCCTATAGAGAAAAAGTAGAAAAGGGGAATAATTTGAAGTGGTTCACTTTCTACAATTTTTTAATTTTATTTTATTATGTAATTATTGTAATATGAAAAATTGGGTCCTTAGCATTTGTCACTTTCAAGAAGATGAACCAATTGAGCTTCCATTGTAATAGTCATCTTAAAATTGTATATGTATGAGATTGAAAGATTAATGAAAGGTCAAAATTTTTTTGCTGTGAGATACTTGATTTTGCAGAGACAATTAATGGTATTTTGTGTCAATTATTTCCTATTCCATTTTCTATCATTTCTAGTTTCTGTTTTCTCTTTTGTGTGAATTGAAGCAAGGAAAGAACATAGTTTCACTCCCTTGTTTTGAGATAGCTAGAAAATGTGATAAGAATTGTTATTTTTTGTTTGAAGAGAAATATCTTAAGTGTTTTCATTTAACTATAATTTAGATTCGAATTAGCTAAGTTGGATGTTGGATAGAGTGTTGTTAAGCCTTGTGAATGCATAATATGTCTGGGTTCATGAACTTAATCAAATCTTTAGAAATATTCATTTGGCTATGTTAGATTCTATTTAGGTCTAACTTGGTTTTACCTATTCTATTCTCTAGTCAAGAGCATACCCAGAATTAGCTTTAGGAATAAAACATAATTCACTAAAAATCTATCATAGGGAGCTATACCTATCAATTTAGAGAAAAGCCTATTTATCCATAAGTGGCTTTTTGGCTATTTGTAATCAGATATTGTTCCAAGCTTGAGTATTCAAGGGTCATAATTAAAAGAACAAATTTGTTTAGCAATAGATTTTTGGTGGCTTTGATGGGGATACAAATAGTCGCATGACTAAAAGCCTATGCCATGGGGAAAAATGCTACTGCCTCCTGAAAACATTATTCCTACACTCCAACCTAATATTGGTTCTCAAGATGATCAAGAAGACATGATTTCATCCATAAATACATTTTTTTGGAGACATAGGAGGAATATTGATCAGTAAAAGAATGCTAGTCAAATATTGGAGGAGGAAGAAAGAAGAGCTAAAGCTTTGGAAAGAGTTGTTCAGAGGAAAGACATCCGAAGAGTAGAAAGAAAATTAAGACAACCAGCTCAGAGATAAAAATAACTTAGTATCCTGGAACAAAGAAGGTTCCTCAAAAGTACCAAGGAATAGGGTGGGCAAGACCCTATTTTTGATAAACTTTCACAGCTTGGTTTTCCCATCTTAAACATTTCAAAGTGGAAAGGTGAAAAGAAAAGTTAGAGTAGACCACCTTCCCCTATTAGGAATCAAAACTATAGTGCTTCACATTCTACCTATTAGGTATTGGCCTTACACAAAATTATTGCTCTCCTAGTTTTTAATTTCCAGCCATATATTACCAAGATAATCATGGAAGCTGCATTGGTTGTGGCAATAGGGCCATTAGCGCTAAACACTTATCATCCACTCCTAGCTGGTCAAAGGAAGAATTTTCCTAAATTCTTAGGTGATGGGAAAGTTACTATAGATGAACACATTAAAGCTTTCTTTGTTGCCACTCACATCTTAGGGGTTGGACATGAAGATGGTGCTATAAGGTTGTTCGTAGAGACCCTCACAGATAGTGTAGTAGACTAGTTCTATCACTTAGATGATGGTTGAATAATTGATTGGGATACATTAAATATGAACATGCCCTATTAATGCAATTGAATTCAATTAAAAAGAAACCCACTATGAGCATGAGAGATTTTGTTGCCAAGTTCAATAAGATTATTAGTAGAATCCCAACTACTGATAGACCTATAGCCAATAATTTGAAGACTTTCTTCATCACTGCAATGCCTCTATATGTCAATTATGATTTGAGAAGAGCACATCCCATGGATTTAGTAGATGCACAAAAGAAGGCAATTAAACTTAAAGATGATTTGATTGGAAAAATGAAAGCAAGAACTTCAAACTAAAGGAAGCTCTACTAATACTATATCATCTGATGAGATGATTAAAAAAAATTTGAATGAATTAATGGTAGTAAAAAGGAAATTACCTAGGTTCAATAATTCTTATTAGTGGAATTATCAAAATTTTCCTAGAAAGAAAAATGATGGAAAATATCCGTACTTGGTATGCTCACAACCTAGATTGTAAATTGAAGTAGCATCAAAGAAAGGAAGCATGTGTGTCTTTCACTTGATCATAGATCATGATAGTGAGATTTTCTTGGAGACTCCTTGTATGATGTAGTTATTATCTACCAATGAATTGAACACTGCAACTCCTTGTTTAAAGAGTGATTCGTATTCGAATGGTGGCTTTGGAAATTTATTTTTAGAATACGAATTACATTCTGAACCAAATGGTGAATATTATACAACCATTGATGAAACTTCATATACAATGCTTACTCGAGGCCAAAGGCTGAAGAACCAAGCCTCCAGTCATGCTCACAAGAATGATTCTAGTCCTTTGAAAAGTAATGTGTATATTAATCAAGGAATGAACAATTCACAAGTAGATTAGGATAAAATACCTTTTGATTTCATCCAATTCTATGAAGAATCAAATATTTAAATTTCCCCTATAGATTATTTGAAGTCTCACCCTTCTAAATTAAACTAACTGGTAGATTGGTGTAAAGGGAATACATCAGATTTCAACCATAGTGTGACTATTGAAAAAGATGATGAAACCTTGACATCTGGTATATTTAATCAAGAAGATTCTACTATTTTAGCAACATCTCCTAGGAGAAAACTAGACCCATTTTATATTTCATTGTATATCAATGGGTGTAAACTAAGTAACTGCATAATAGATTCAGGTGTGTTAGATAATGTTATGTCCTACTCTGTGGCCAAGGGCCTATGTCTTAGCCTCACTAAAGTGTATGGGAGATGTTATTATATGGATGTTAAACAAATCCCCTTACTTAGGTAGATTAAAGATGCTCAAGTAGCCTTAGCTACACATTTAGAAAAAAGGCTCTTATTGACCATTCTAGTAGCTAACATTCTAGCGAGCTATGGACTACTTCTAAGTAGAAGTTTCTATTCAGATTTAGGTGGAGAAATAAAGCTAGACTAGTCTCAGGCATTGATACCTATTATGAATAATAAAGTCAAATTAGAACCTGAAGGAAAGAAAAAGTGTATAGTCTTGGAATTAGATGATCCTAAAGCTCAAATCCTATATCAAGATTTGGAATTCAAGAACTACATGTTATTTATTGAAGAGGCTTTGGATGAATAGAGAGATGAAAATAAAAGTGGGAGAGTTCCTAATAAAAATAAAGATGCAATAGGCATATGGACACTTGAGTTTGATTGAAGTTGTGCCTCCTTGGGGTCTGGCGCAGGTGTAGTGTTAATATCCCTAGAAGGACAACCTAAACCCATGACCTTCAAATTAGAATTTTGGAATATGAATAACATTGTAGAGTATGAGGCCTTATTACTAGGGATAATAATAGAAAAAGAAAGAGGGATAAAGATCATGAAAGCTCAAGGTGATGTAGAGCTCATTGTGAGACAAATAAAAAGACAATATTTTATAAAAAAATCACAAGCTGAAGAATCATAGGAATAGAGTTTGGGACAAGATAGAAAGTCTACACACCTTCTCTATTGAAGTAGTACTAAGGGAGATGAACACTAAGGCTGATTCCCTTGTAGTCTCCACCTCTTTATTACTTCCACATCTAGATTTAGAAGATAAAATGTATCAGATTGAAATTGTGTATCGATCCTCTATTCTAGACAACATAGAATTCTAGCAAGTCTTCAATGATGATAAGATTTTTTAGTTGTTCCTTGAAAATGATAAGTCTAGTTTTGAACATGAATCTAGTGGAAGTGAAAATGAAAGCTCTAATGTCAATAAGAAACATAATAAAAATGGAGAAGTTCAGTTGAAAGGTAATATTGTTTGCCCATATTTTGAGGCTTTAGAAAAACTATTTAATAGACATGATGCTTACATAAAGAAAAAGAGATCAGAAAAGGGGCCTACCATGGGTGAATATGAGGGAGTAAACAATGGAGATACTCATGATCCTAAAATGATTAATATTGGGAAATGTTGTTCACCTGAAGAGAAAGAAGGCACAAGAAAATTATTCATAGAATATAGAGATGCTTTTGCCTAGAGTTATGAAGATTTAAAAACCTATCGAGATGGAGAAGTGAAACATCAAATCCCACTCAAACCTGATGTAGTTCCTTTTCAAAAAAAATAAAGGTATTATAATCCTAAGGTTGTGGATTCCATTTTTTGGGATGTAGATAAAATGTTGAAGGTGAGGATCATGTATACCATTCATCCTTCCACCTAGATAGCTAACATAGTACCTATCAGAAAGAAGAATAGAGATAACCATCTATGTTGATTTCTACAATTTGAACTAGACATCTCTAAAGGACAACTTCACTCTTCAAGTGATGGCAAGATTTGAAATGATGTCTATGCTCAATGGGTTCTCAGGATATAATTAGGTTGAAGTAGAAGAGAAGGATCAGCATAAGACGACATTCACCACTCCTTGGGGTACATTTTCATATCACAGAATGCCCTTTCAAAGTATCAATGTTGGCACTACATTCCAAATTTGTATGAGCATTGAGCAAGACATTCGCTGATCTAAAGGACTGAATCATAGTTATAGACTAGATGATTTCACGGTATTCTCAAAAAGGAGGAAAGATCATATGGAAGACTTGAGGAAGGTTTTAAAAAGATGCTGAGAGCATGGAATCTCTCTCAATTCAAAGAAATTGGTTTTCTATGTGATAGAGGGAAAACTCCTAGTCATATAGTGTCCCAAGAAGGCATTAGATTTGATCTTGAATGAGTGGAAGCCATTCAAAGATTAACATTGCCTTCAAATAAAATAGGAGTTAAATCATTCTTCAAGAAAGTCAATTTCCTCAGAAGGTATAGTGTGCCAGATTTAACCACTAAGCATATAGTGGATATGATGAAAGGGAATTCAAATTTCAAATGGAATGAGGTGGGAAAGTAGGCCTTTTAGGATATAAAATCTGCTATTAGTCATGCCCCAATTTTGAGTCACCCAAATTATAAATGAGATTTATTCATTTAGTATTATGCTTTTGAACACACATTATCAGCGATACTTATGCAAGAAAATGATGAATGGGTACAATCCCCAATAGCTTTCATGAGAATACCTTTGAAAAATCATGAATTGAAGTATTCACAGATTGAGAAGCATCCTTGTGTAGTAGTCAAAGCAGTCAAATTTTTTTTATTCTATATCTTGCATTCTCACTCTTTCACTCTTGTCCTAGATGTAGCTATGAAAAGTGTGCTAACATAGCAAGATGTAGGTTGCAATGTCAAAGGAGCATGGATAGAAAGATTGCAAAGATATGATATATAAATTAAACCTAGCAAGCTAGTTAGGGGAAATCCCCTATGTAAGGCAATTGTAGAAAACAAGATCACTGAAGAATCAGAAGAATTAAGGGAGAAATAGTTGGTTTTAGCTATATGTCTCTACGATTCATGGTTTGATAATATTTCTTATCCACTAACATATGGTGAATGTCCAAAAGGCCTAACTACAAAACAAAGAAGAGATTTTAAATTGAAAGCAACTAAGTATGTGATTTGGGATGGCAAATTATTCAAAAAAGCCACTGATGGCACTTTCCTTAGGTGCGTGGACAAGCAATAGCAAGAAAATTTGTTGAGAACATTTCATGATGAAGTTTGTAGAGGACACTTTTCATCTTTAATCATGGCTTTTAAAATGCTAATGTAGTGTTATTACTAGCCTGGGATGTTTAAAGATGCCTATGCCTGGATAGCAAGATGTGAGAAATGCAAGATGTTTTTTGGGCACCCTAACTAGTTGCTCTACCATAAAGACTTTCCATTATTAAAGGACCTTTTCAAAAATGGGGTCTAGACTTTATTGGTTCAATTAATTTAGCATCTAGTGTTGGTCACCGATATGTGATAACTACAACTGACTACTTCACTAAGTGGGTGGAGGCTAAACTGACCAAGAAAACTACTTCTTAGGTAGTGTGTGAATTCATTACAGAGAACATAATGGTTATATTTGGTGTCCCTATCAAATTAGTGATGGATAATGAAACCTAATTTTCTTCAATTAAGATTATTGATTCTTGCTTTGAGTATGGAATTACTATTAGTCACTCATCTAATTATTTTCCACAATGAAATGGTCAAGCTAATTCTAGTAACAAGAATCTGGCAAATATTGTTAAGAAGCTAGTCTCAGAAAATCCAAAGACTTGCCACAAGAAAATTTTTGAGGCACTGTGGGTAGAGAGGGTGACACTTAAAAGAGCAATTAGTATATCTCCTTTTGAATTAATGTATTGGGTTGAAGCTAATCTACCATTAACTTTATAATTGGCTCCAAACAAACATAGAACTATGATCGAAGATGATATCTACAAAGATGGTCTAGAGAAGATCATTTTATATCTGAGAAAACTTGAAGAGGAAAGAAAAGAAATGGTAGATCACATCAAACAACACAAAATGTGGGTGAAGGATTTGTTTGATAAGAAGGCTAGACCATAGAAATTCATGGTAGGAGACAATGTACTACTATGGGATAAATAGAGCACTCCAAAAGGTATGCATAAGAAGTTTGACACCTTGTGGAAAGGCCCATCCATAATTCATCAGGCATTTGAAAATAATTCTTTCAAGTTGGTGTATGAAGATGGTGAATTACTACCCCTGACCTATAATGGTTAGGATCTAAAGCTCTATCAAATTACATTGAGAACAAGTAACCAATGTACTGTATTATACTTAGGTTTTGTTTCTTTTTGTGTTTCCTATTTAATCTTTATCCTTTTCTTTCATTTTCTTGTTCTTTGCCTCATTTATGTTTTGTTGTGTTGCCACCTTTTATCTTCTTTGTGAAACCAAATATTTTGAGTTCCTTGCTTGTGTATGCTCTACCCAAGTCCCCAGTCAAAGCCAGCTATTGCCCCACTTTTCATCCTATACTAATTTTGCAAAGTGGAAAAGATCTTTTGTCTTGTGTTTCATAATGATTTTCACAAATTTATTTTTGAGGATGAACTTGTTCATGGATTATCATGGTTTACACATAGAAAAAAATGAAGCTTGTCGAGAATCAAACATTGTCTTGTCCTCAGCAGGTTTTCGACCCATGAACACATTTTTTTGCAGAGGTTAGTAAATGTGGTTTATGGATTAAAACAAGAAGAGAATGTGTCTTTCTATGGATAAGATTTACTTTCATCACAATATTTTTCCTTAGACAAAATCCATAATTCACCATGTTGCTCAAATTTGGTTTAGGTAGAAAACTCTAAAATGACTTCTCCACTGCTGGCCTTCGACCCACATAGTCAATTTTCTGCCAAAGGCATTTGTAAGGGGAAAAAATGAAGAAGTGGGCTCTCCTTTGATCCCTATGGTCCTTTCATGGTTTTCCAAATTCAGAGAAGAGGTTAAACCAAGAGTTAGAAGGAAAGAAAAGCTATAGCAAAAAAATTAAGATCAAGAAAAGCTTTAGCAGAAAAATTAAGATCGCCTTCTCCTGGACAGGTTTTCACCTTATGAAGGTGATTTTTCTCAGCTATGAAGAAATCAACTTTGTAACAAGATTGGGTACACAAATTTCATGTAAGACACCTTAAGAGGGCAATAGAAACAAGCTAATCATGGTTGGAGAAGTGTAGTGAGTAGAATCTAACTAAGTAGATATTTCTTTATGGAGTACTCCATTCTTAATTGTCTGGAACTAGGTGAAAAATGGGAAGGTAAGTGTGTAATAAAGGAAAGTTACTTTTGGGCCAATAAAAATAGTGAAAAGACATGGAAAAGTCCATTAGAAACTCCCACATTTACTAATCTAACATATTTATTCTTTAATTCACTCATGCGGAAGGGATCTTGAAGATTAGTGGGTGAATTAAGATTTCTATATAGAGAGAAACATAAGAATTTTTCAAATCACCACTTTTTATTGAACTATTATGATCTTGAATTGTATAACATTTTCAAATCTCTTATACTTGTAAATTCTACTCTTTGCACTGCTTTCAATTTCAAGGTTTCAATTCATTTCTACCTTAGATAAAATGGCAACTAGATTCGCCAAGTTCGATGGGCTGAACAGAATCAAGCCTGCATTGTAGAATGTCATAAACACCTCACTATATTTTTTTGACATGTAATATTTTCAAAGGAGGCTGAGGTTAGAGCCAATTCACCATATAACTAAGAAACTTTAAGGAAGTGGGCTAGTGGAGGCAGCTAGGATTTTAGTGGCTATTTAAGCTCTTGAGTTGCTTGTTGAATGTATAAATCACTACAACCCATATACTAGACAAATTTTTCTACCCAATCATATATTTTTAATCTATATTGATAGTAAAATTGTGGTAAATTACCTCCAAGTTCTAGAACAAGAAGAGTTCTCTGAGTTGATAGTAGGAGGAGCCATGTCTGAGTTTTCCTTAAAGAAAATGGTGTGGAGAAAAGAGATTGTGAGGTCTTGGTTCCAAAAGCCATGGGGCACTAAGAGTAAGGTTCCTAAGACTCTATTTGGCACTAATCTCAAGGATGAGATCGTACACATTCTATTTCTCTTGCATATATTGAAAGGTGAGGTAGAAGCACTTAATTTTATTGAACAATATTTCCTTCTGGTACAAATCATCTATTCAAATGCACATTATGTTGATTGGGCCTATGAGGTATGTGAGCATCTATATAGATCCCTTAGTACAACAAAGTTTTACAATACCTTTTACATGTCTCCTTTCCTAAATTATTTGTTAGATTCTCTACAATTGTGGCGAAGCCTTCCCATAATAGAGAACTTCCCTGATGATGTAAAAAGCTATGAATTTTATCGTTGCTTGCAATTATAGAATAGCCATGTATAATATGTCAAGGTTAATGATGCATTTACAATGAGAATTTGTAGGGAGCATCAAGGATGCCAAGAAAGGAGGTTCAACACAGAGGCAATGGTGGCCATCAGTTAGTTTGGTAGCTATTTTTTTCTAGTTCTAATCCTTTTCATATTTGCATCTTGTAGCTTTCGATGGATTCCTTTTGAAGCTGCTTAGATACCCAAGTGATTTTATTGTGCTGATAGACATCATGAGGCAAGTGATCCAAGTGAATGTGCTAAGTGCAAGCTTGAAGAAGAAAGGGTATGAATTCCCTATGAAGGTTGGAGCTTACAGTTGTGAGTTTCATTCTGATGCTAAAAATATGTTGAAAGCATTTGAGACTAAGTACAAGTTGGAGGAATATGAGGTTGTGAGACCTATGTTTGATCCAAACAAAAATGTGAGAGAGGTGTTAAAAATTGGTAGTGTGATCAAGCACATTACTACTATAAAAGATTATTGGGTAGACTATAGAGATGAGCTCAAAAGTAGAGATTGTGTTTTTCTAGGCTCACATTGGAGTAAATCAAAACATATGATATCGACTTTGATGTAGAAGGGTTGGAGGATGATGGTGAAAATATGTATAGCAATATGTATTTGACTAAGTTAAGGGGGATTCCTATTAGTTTCAAGCTATATGTAGATGTGGAAGAGAATCTTGATATGATGATGGCTAGGATCATCAAGAGAATGGGGAAATGGGTTGAGTGGACAACCAAGAGGAGCCAGAGTAAAAGTGCAGCCACTCAAGCTTCTATAGTAGCTACAATGCCTACTTCATCTCAAAGTGCTACATGAAGCATGACCATAGCTTCCACTCAAGGGAAAGCTCAACCTTTAGGTGGAGGCGATCAACCTCTACACAAGAATGTCCCTATAACTAAGACCTGTCATGATGGTTCCCTCCCAGTCAAAGGAACCCAGACTAGTGCTAAGGAAAAGAAGATGGAGGAACCAAAGGATAGCATGGATGCCTCAATTCAATCCCCCCATGTCATAGTAGTTCCATCACCTCATCTTTCCCCAATTCCTTCTCCCCACACTACTTCAATTCCCTCTCCACATCATAGCCCTATTCCACCAACAAGTTCCACACTTCTGCAACCAAGTGGGTCTTCAATATAGATTGTAGACTTAGGAGATGGAAAAAGTAGTAGTAGTGAGTCTACTAAGTCGAATGAAATTGTGAAGAAGACTCTAGAAGTGGATAAAGGTTAGAGCTCCTCTAAGCTCATCTCTCAAGATCCAAAAAATCATTTTTCTTTAGTTGTGGTGAAAATTACCCTAGCTAAGAGGAAGATGTTTAGCATAGAATCTCTCAAGACAACCTCCAAGGTGATAAGTATTGACTCTTGGTTGGAGGATACTCTGGAGAGAAAAAGGAAAAGGAAAGATGAGAGAACTTCTAGTAAAGATATTGTATCTCTTGCTATCCTTTCTAGGTCCGCATTGACTAGAGATAGGTCACCTACCAATGGAGATTGCTAAGCCCAACAAGGGAGGGAAAATGGAGGACATGATGACCGAAGATTTTACTCTATATTTTATGGATCTTGGTGAAGCAAAGTATGATACCAAAGTTGGCTTATGGAAGTCAACCAATGAGGTGATCAAAGGGTAGCTAGAGAGTCTTAAGTTGTCTGAGACTAAGATGAAGGCCGAGATAAAATAACTAAAAAAGTTCATTAGATAGCTAGTCACTCCATTAGTAACCATATTTGGAGTATTAGTGACTAGAAATGCTATTGCTACTAAAGTTTAGGCTCTCATCTCTCAACTCCAAGAAGATAGGCATTATGGCCAGATTGGTAAAGAATGGGTTGAGAAGCTCAAATAAGAAGGACCCACAATTGTGAAGTAGATTGGTAATGTTATCTTAAGGTTGGAAATAGAAAAATATAATATTACATCAAATAGCAATACTTTGATTAGAGAAAGGGTGAAATGCAATGATTGCATCTCCCTCTTGAAGATGATCATCCAAATGAAGGCCAAGGAAGTGGTGGAAGCGAAAATCTTACCAAAGGGAGATGAGCCTTTGTTCGAGTGGCTTCAAAGAATTCAATTTAAAACTAAGATAATCCAGTCTATAGAGAAAGGGCTCAGAGAAATAGAGGATAAGGTGAAAAAGAAATAGGCTAAAGGATTTGAACTTATGGCGTGATTACATACATACTTACAAACTAGTGGCCAAGGAAAAGCACTTATTGTAGTCAATGTTATGAAGGAGTTGTAAAGGAACTATGAAATTTATTGAATATTGTAAAGGAGTTGTCTAGAGAGCATTCTAAATGGCTTGTGAGGTATACCAATACCCACATGCCTAGGCATGAAGAAGTCATCCTAATCATAGTTGCTGCCAAGGCCTATAGAGCAAAAGCAAAAATGTGGAAGAAGTTGAAGTGATTCACTTTTTTGCCTTTTTTTATTTTATTTTATTATTTAATTATTATAATACAATAGATTGGTGTCTTTCCATTTTCCACTTTTGAGAAGATGAATTGATTGAGGTTCCATTGTAACGATCATCTCAAAATTGTATATATGAGATTGAAAGATTAATGAAAGGTTCGAAAATTTTTGGTGCAAGAGACTTGATGTTGCAGAGACAATTGATGGTATTTTGTGTCAATTATTTCTTGTTCCATTTGATGTCATTTCTAGTTTGTGTTTTCTCTTTTGTCTAAATTGATGCAAGGAAAGAACATAGTTTCACTCCCTTGTTTTGAGATAGCAAGAAAATGTGATAAGAATTGTTGGTTTTTGTTCGAAGAGAAATCTCTTTAAGTCTTTTCCCTTAACTAATTGTAGTTTAGATTCAAATTAGCTAAGTTGGATGTTGGCTAGAGTGTTTTTAAGCCTTGTGAATGCATAATATTTATGGGAAATCAATCAAATCTTCAAAAATCTTCATTTGCCTGAGTTAGATTCTATTTAGGTCTAACTTGGTTTTACCTCTTTTGTTCTCGAGTCAAGAATATACCTTGAATTAGCTTTAGTAATAAAAAATAATTCACTAAAAATATATCATAGGGTGCTATACCAATCAATTCAAAGAAAAGCCTATTTATCCATAAGTGATTTTTTAGCTATTTATAATCAGATATTTTTCCAAGCTTAGGTAGTCAAGGGTCATAATCAAAAGAACAAATCTATTTACCAACACATTATAAAGAGATAAATCATTAAAACTAGTTCTCCATAACTCCATTAGGTTATGTAGAATCAGAAGCAGAGAGAGGGGGTGGGTCGGGGGGCATTAATGAAGGCAAAAGTGACAATGTAGGTAGATGATACAAACATATTTTGATATGTATATATCTAGAGACACATCACATATGTGTTTATATATATAATAGAAATTAGCAATTTATCTTGTTAGCCTAACCAAAGGCTTGGATTGATGTTTTCCCATAATTTTATTGCTAGGTAAAAGCACAAACCTGTTGACCTTATATAAAGAAGTGGGATATTTAATTGTGATAGTTCAACATGAATGACAAAAAAATGTTATTTGTGTTTAGAATTTAAAGATTGTGTAACCTGATGAAATGTGTAGAATTTTATTAATTTTATGCCTATAATTTTTATAATTTTTTTTAGTAAGAATTTATTCATTTTCTTTTCTTTTGAAGTCCATTTTTTAACTGTAAAAAATATAGGGTGTGGTTCCCACCAAACAAGTATATGCAAATCATCTTTTTTTGCTTTGATTTGAAAATATCTTATAGATGACATGTATAGCTAGGGAACAAAAAAAGAAATAATAATTTTTTATGTATATTTTCTTTGTTATAATTACTCAGGCTAGACCTTATTAGAATCCAACAGTTTTTTCCTTTCGTGAAAACTACCCTATCAAATCTACATGTTCTTGAAAATAAATTACATATTCATGAAGAGGGCTCTCTCCTCTAGCGATAAATGTTTTTTTTTTTTGGATTTTTCTATATTATTTACTATTTTTTTCCTTTTTTGAGGTAGAATCTTTTCAAATGTTGAAATATTGACTTATAATATTTTAAAATTTTATCATATTATAACTAATCAAAACACTCAAAAATTTATATAATGAGGATATTAAATCTGAGATATATAAAATGGTATTTTTAGTTTTTGAAAACAAATGATTTTTGATAGAGGAATGAGATTTGACCAAAACAAGTTTTTGTATCCGTAATGGTGACATAAATCAATACTTTTACCCTACTTTAGATTTTTTTTATCTTGTAAGATCAATTCTCGTCTTTAATGTCATCAGGTTTGCAAATGGTGAACTGGGTATCTCTAAAATTACCACCATAATCTCACACATATTCTTACCTTTCTAACCATATATTTTTTTAATTCTGGGAAACATGAACATTATAAAGATAATTTTTCTATATCACTATCTTTATAGTCCTCTCAAACTTATGTCTACCATTTTTTTAATAACATTTGATGTATTTAATCAAATGTAAAATAAATTATATATTATTGTTCTACACTTTATTTTTTGGACTTTTAAAAAGAAGTGTTGATTCTAGAATACTTTGATGTAAGTTGTGCCTAGCACACAAATAGGGACCAAAATTTCAGTATGGCATCACTTCAAAAAATCATAAATATAAACTCATCATCAAAAGATTATGAAAAATTAAGGTATGTGCAGAAACATGGTCAACCAAACTATGGCCTTAAGTGGTAGTGAAAAACCAACAAATTAGGGTTATGTCAACTTTATAAATAGTTTTAAAGTAATTATGGACTTTATATCAAAAATTGGAAACAAAAGAATCTATAAGAAATTGAATGTAGTTTCTAAACTACTAGGCCTTGTCTAGAGAAAAAATTATGTGATTGGTTAAAATTTTAGACTTTAATGTAGTATTACACAAATTTCATGCTGGAAATAAAAATTAGGTGTATGTTCACCCATCGTAATCAAAACCAAAAGATAATATTTACTAATAAAATTATTGATATAAAAAGTAAACTCATTCTCAGATATTACACATACTTTTGGGTATTTTACTCCAAATAAATAATTAAATATGATTTTTCTACTATACCTTTTCTAGAATAAAGAAAATCCAATGTTTGAGCACCTTAACTAATTGAAAGCATTACAAGATTAATTTATTTTTCTTATACTAGGTAGATCATAAAATATGACACAACTTTTGGATTTAAAAAATATTATACCATTTGAAAGTTATAGCTATTTCTCAATCAGTATGTCAATTAGCACGTTATAGACATCTTCGTTAGAAATTTACTTATAACTACTTACCAAAATCATAATTTGACAACCACTATACCGATGGAATCTTTAGAGTGTTCTCACAAAACCCTTTTCATTTCATTGCATTTGGATGAAAAAAATATTGTCAAATGGCCAGTTGAAGTATGAAGTCAAGAGAACATGGCTCAAATACTTTTTATGAATTGACCAAAAAAGCTTGGTAAGTACCAAGCCTAACTAGGAACTTGATATGAAATCAAATCTTTGATATTAAATTAGATACCCAAAATTTTGTAGTAAAATACAAAATTTCAAATTTGAGATAGTGGGGACCAATTGTACATTTTAAACCAAAATGCTTACAAAAATATTTAAATATCCTTTACATTTAAGATATAATGATATTTGAATAATATATTCTCTTATTTGATTATTATATATTATAAAATAAATTTTATTATTATAATATTATATATGGTATTAAACATGATTAGATAGTATATTAGGATAGTAGTACTATATATTATTATACTGTATTCTATATTATCTATTATATTATAAATATTATCTATATATTATTCTTATTATATATATATATATATATATCTATATATATATATATATATATATATATATATATATATATATATATATATATATATATATATATATATATATATATATATATATATATATATATATATATATATATATATATATATATATTACAAATATATTATTATATACACTACTATAATATATATTGTAACATAGTATTAGAAATTATTACAGAGGATAATATAGTTTATTAGATTACAATATTTTCCAAGGTGTCCTAGGAACCCTAGGGACATATGTTGTAATGATATGAGTCGAAGTGAGTCATAGGTTACCTTTGACCCATATGATTGATTATAATATGTCCTTAGGGGTCCTAGGACCTAGAGGGACACATCTTGTGATGAAATGGAAAGGGCATTGTAGGTTAGCATAAGACCTTCTTCAACCCATACGATCTATTACAAAATGTCCCTAGGAGTCTTAGGAGCCCTAGGGACACATGTCAAGTTGAAATGGGTTGAAGGGGATTGTAGGTTAGCGTAGAACCCCATTCAACCCATAAAATCAATTATGATATGTTCATAGGTGTCCTAGAACCCCTGGGGACACATGTCATGGTTGTATGGGTTGAAGTGGGTTGTAGGTTAGCCTATAACCCCCTTTAACCATACAATTGAATAAGATATGTTCCTAGGGGTCCTGTTACCCATAGGGACACATGTCATGATGAAATGGGTTGAAGGGGGTCATAGGATGGCCTACAACCCCCTTCAACCCATATGATCAATTATGATATGTGCCTAGGGGTCCTAGGACTCCCAAAGACACATGTTCTAATACAATAGGTTGAAGGGAATTGTAGGTGAGCCTAAAACTCCATTGAACCCATATAATCAATTATGATATGTTCATAGGGGTCTCAGGATGTCTAGGGACACATGTCATGATCAAATGGGTTTAAGGGGGTTGTGGGCTAGCCTAAAGCCTAATTTGACCCATATGATTGATTGCTAAATGCTCCTAAGGGTCCTACGGATACACATCATGATGAAATGTGTTGAAGGGGGTTGTATATTAGCTTACAACCCTCTTCAACTTATATGATCGATTATGATATGTCCCTAGACCCCTAGGAATGCATGCCATGATGAAACACATGGAAGGGAATTTTAGGTTAGCATATGACCCCATTCGACCCATTCAATCAATTATAATATGCCGCTAGGGGTCCTTGGTTTGATAGGGACACATGTCATGATGAAATGGGTTGATGGGTGTTAGATTGTAGTAACTAATCAGGAAAGTACTATCCATACTTTATCAAGATCTTGGGCTGACATGTAATTATTAATTATAACCTTAAAGTGGTAAAATACTTGCATAAAAGGAGCTTAGGGTTAGGGATTGTTATATAGTGGTGATGTGAAAATTGGTTCTTGTGGTGATATTAAGTTGTAAGGGATTATAGATTGTAGTTAGGTTGCAATCACTAGATCATAATAATATCAACCTTACTATTTGGTGGATGTAGCCCAGAGATTGGGTGAACCACATTAAATCTTGGTGTCTTTTGTTCTTTCCTATGGGATCTATTATTATTTTTTATCGTATATATTTTTTCTTTTCTATGTGATCTATTATTTTTTGATATTTTTCTTCTGTCTTTGATTTAATTCTAATAAGTGGTATTAGAGTGAGGTTGTTTTTAGTTATCCTCTACAGGAAAGTCTAATGTTTGAGTTGGAGTCTCATGGCTGAGTGGGAGCAATGGAAGATAAGAGTAAGCTAAGGGTTAACAGGTTTAATGGGAAGAACTTTTAGTTATGGAAGATGCAAATAGAATACTATCTTTATCAGAAGGATTTATGGAAGTTGTTGGTAGGGAAAAACCAGTTGTCAAGAATCTATGTCAAATGGAAAATGGGATCTTTTGGACAGAAAGGCAAGTTTGAAGCATTTGATTATGCCTGGCACCATCAGTGGCATTTAATATTATGAAAGAAAAGACAATAGAATCGTTGATGCAAACCCTAGCGAAACTATATGAAAAGCCCTCCGCTTCAAACAAGGTATTTCTAATGAAATATTTATTTAATATGAAAATGCCAGAAGGTGGATCTATTGCGAATCATTTAAATGAGTTTAGTACTACTACTAGTAAATTATCTTTTGTGGGAATTAATTTTGATGAAGAAATTAGGGCTCTCTTGATTTTTTGTTCTTTTCCTAAAAGCTGGAATGGTTGTGAGTAATTCTATTGCTAGATCTACTACCTTAAAATTTGATGATGTGATCGGTGTTATTTTGAGTGAGGAAACTTGTAGGAAAACCTTAGGTGGATCTACATTAGGAATTTCTTTGAATTCACAAAGTAGAGGTAGAATGACTAAGATAGGAAGTAATTCTAGAAATTGTGGGAAATCAAGAGAAAATTCAAAGGGGAGAAGGTCTCAATTGAGAGGACCGAACAACTACTAGTACTATGGGAAACTAGGGCACAAAAAGAAAGATTGTTGGACTCGAAAGAAAAATGAAGGAGATAAACTAGATGGAGACAATGAGGCAAATTTGTTAAGTAAAAAATTCAAAGAGGATGCTTTGCTTCTATCTTTAGAAAGTGTTGATGATTCCTAGGTTTTTGATTCTGGTGCTTCATTTCATGCTACACCTCATAGAGGTTATTTCATTGATTATGTCTAAGGGGATTTTGAACTTCTTTCTTTGGGGCATAATGAACCCTATTAGATTTTTGGGAAGGGAAAAGTAAAGATTAAGTTACAAAATGGGAATCATTGGCTCCTACATAAGGTAAGATGTGTTCCAAGACTGAGTAAGAATTTAATTTCAGTAGGGAAACTCAGTGATGAGGATTGTGTAGTTAATTTTAATGATAAAAATTGGAAGGTTTCAAAAGGTTCCCTTGTAGTAGTAAAAGGTGTGAAAATAGGAACCTTATATCTTTGTACTGGTCATATTGTTCCTTCTACTTTAATTGTTTCAAAGAAAAATGAAAGTTCAAGAACAATTGATGTAGTTGAGTAGGGAGAACAAATAGTTATTGTAGATTCTGATACAACTCTATGGCACAATAGAATTGGGCACATTAGTGAGAAAGGTATGAAAGTACTTTATTCAAAGAAAGTACTAACAGGTCTGAAATGTGTTAATATGGATTTTTGTGAAAGTTGTGTGTATAGAAAATAAAAGAGAGTGAGCTTTGCAAAGACTAGGATGGAAAAAAAAGAGAGAAATTAGAGCTTGTGCATACCGATGTATGGGGAATGGCTTAGGTATCTTCCCTTGAAGGCTCTAATTATTATGTTACATTTATTGATGATGTAACTAGAAATGTATGGGTTTATTTCCTTAGACAAAAATCTGTTGTATTTCAAAATTTTAAGAAATGAAAATGCTTGCTTGAAAATGAGATTGGTAAAAATTAAAATATCTCAGATTTGATAATGGTGCTGAGTATTGCAGTTATGAATATGAAGATTTTTTCTCCACTAATGGCATTTCTAAATAAAAAATTGTTCCAAGGACTCCATAGGAAAATGGAGTGGCTGAATGCATGAACATGACTATAATGGAGTGTGCGAGGAGCATGATGTTGCATGTTGGGTTGCCCTTATACATGTGGATGGAGGCTATTAATATTACTATATATTTGATTAATACAGGTCCCTCTACTCTTTTAGGTTGTGGTATTCTAGAGGAAGCATGGACTAGTAAAAAGGTGAGTTATTCCTTTCTCAAAACCTTCGGTTGTGAAGCATTTTCTCACATAGATTCTAAAAGTAGAACCAAACTGGAAGCTAAGTCAAAAAAATAAGTATTTGTTAGATATGGCATTAATAAATTTGGGTTTTGGCTTTGGGATTTTGAAAATCATAAAATTTTAAGAAGAACGAATGCCATATTTAATGAGAAAGTGTTGTACAAAGATCTATTGCAGAAACATGCAAAGAAAGAATATGATTATGTAGTGTTGGATGATACTCCAAAAGATGATGTTTCAACAATTCCTCATGATGTGCAACAATTGCAATAACAAATACCACAAATACTAGTGAATGTTAGATGGTCAACAAGGATGAGTAGACCTCCAAAAATATTTTCTCCCTCTTTATATTGTATATTACTTACTGATGCTAGTGAACCTAAATCTTATGATGAAGTTTTGCCTGTGGATACTAAGTTTTAGTGGGAGTCTACAATGAAAGACAAAATGGACTCTTTTCTATAAAAAAAGATACGGAATTTATGCAAATTGCCTATAGGTAAAAGAGCTTTACAAAATAATTGGATTTACAAGTTAAGAGAAGAGGATAGAGGTAGGAGAAGATTTAAAGCTAGGTTAGTTGTAAAAGGATTTGCACAGAAAAAAGGAATTGATTTTGATGAGATATTTTCTCTTGTTGTTAATATGACTTCTATCTATACTATTTTAAGTATTGTGGCTACTGAAGATTTGCATTTGGAGTAGCCTGATGTTAAAAAAACCTTCCTTCATGATGATTTGGATCAAGAGATATATATGGCTCAGCCACAGGGATTTGAGGTCAACGGTAAGGAGAATTTAGTGTGTAGATTGAAGAAGAATTTATATGGCTTGAAGCAAGCACCTCGTCAATGGTATCTAAATTTTGACAGGTTTATGCATAAGAATGGATACAATAGGTTTCATTTAGATCATTGTGTTTACTTTAAGAGGTTGGATGATGATAGGTACATTATTTTATGTTTATATGTTGATGATATGCTTGTAGCTAGGTCTAGCATGGATTAGATTAAGGGGCTAATATGGTAGTTAGCACATGCATTTTCTATAAAGGATTTGAGAGCAACAAAACAAATCCTTGGTATGAAGATTTGCAAAGATAGGAAGAATAGGAAATTGACACTATCTTAGGCTAATTATGTTGAAAAGGTGTTGTAACGTTTCTCTATGGAGAATGCTAAAGCTATCAATACACCTTTACCTGGTCACTTGAAGATGACTAAGGAGATGTGTTCCAAGACATAAGAAGAGGAGGATAAGATGTCCAAGGTAACCTATGCTTCAATTGTAGGAAACTTGATGTATGCTATGGTATGTACAAGGGTAGATAAAATACATGTAATGGGAGTTGTTAGTAGGTATACATGTCATCTAGGAATTGAGCATTGGAATGGTGTCAAATAGATTCTTAGATATTTGAGAGGTACATAAACTAAGTGTTTACACTTTGGGGGCTCTACTACTAATTTACAAAGTTATGTTGGCTTAGATTTGGTAGGGGATATTGATACTAGGTAGAGTACTACAGGTTATGTATTCATTGTCGGTGGGAGAGCTATGAGATGGGTTTCTAGGTAATAGAAGGTAAATGCTTTATCCACTACAGAGGTAGAGTATGTTGCTACTACGAAGGAAACTAAGGATATGATATGGCTTTAATTCTTCTTGGAAGAATTGGGACATCCTTAGAAGGATATTTATTTGTTTATAGATAGTCAGAGTGCCATTCATCTTGTAAAGAATTCAACTCTGCATTCAAAGACCAAATGCATATAGTTGTAGTACCATTTCATTCAGTCAATTTTGGAGGATGGACAGTTGAAGCTCAACAAGATACATACAGATGAAAATCCAATAGATATGTTTACAAAGGTAGTACCAAGGGAGAAGTTGAACTTCTCTTTAGCTTTGGTCAGTTTTCTAAACTCAACATGAATAAAAGAATACTAGAGTCCAAGGTGGTTTGATCTAGTGGGAGCCTCATGGAGTAGTGACATAGCTACAAGATCAGTCTCCAAGTGGAGATTTTTGTTTAGTGTGGAGCCTAATCAGTCCCCAAGTGGGAGATTGTTAGATTGTGGTGACTGATAAGGAAAGTACTGTACATACTTTATCAGGATTTTTGACTGACATGTAATTATTAATTATAACCCTAAAGTGTTAAAAATACTTGTGTAAAAAGAGGTTAAGGTTAGGGATTGTTATATAGTGGTGATGTGAAAATTGGTTTTTGCAATAGTATTTAGCTATAGGGGATTATAGATTGTAATCAGGTCATAATCACTAGAGAGTAATAATATCATACTTTTTGTTTGGTGGACATAGCCTAGGGATTGGGTGAACCATGTTAAGTCTTCGTGTCTTGTGTTATTTTCTGTGTGGTCTATTATTTTCTAATATTGTTTATATTAGTATGTAACTATTATTTCTATCCATTGTTTAATGCTAACAAAGGGGGTCATAGGTTAGTCTATGACTCCCTTGGACCCATAGAATTGATTACATTGTGTACCTAAGGGTCCTAGGACACCCTAGAACACATGTCATGATGAAATGGGTCAAAGGGGGTTGTAGGTTAGCCTATAACCCCCTTTGACCTATTTGTTTGATTATAATATGTCCCTAGGGGTCTTAGGACCTCTAGGGAGACATGTCATGATGAAATGGCCTTTATGGGGTCATAGGTTAGCCTACGACCCCCTTCGACCCATATGATTGATTACAATATGTCCCCAGGGGACTCTTAGGGACACGTGTCATGATGAAATGGTTCAAAGGTTATTGTAGGTTAGCCTACAACTCCATTCAACTGATGCAATCAATTAAAAGATGTCCCTATGGGTCCTATGATCCCCAGGGACACATGTCATAATGAAATAAGGAGCGAAATGAAGAAAAATCTATCCTATTTTTTAGACTACAATTTTTTACACTATGAGTTTTGACACTACATTTTTTGGTAGTTGTGTATTGATGTAAGAATGATGAGACACTTGATATATTTTAAATATAAACTTTTTTATTCAATGTAAGCAACAAGGATTGTTTTACTTAATGTAATTAATGTTGAGGGAGCAAAAAAGTGATATTTTTACTTAATACTAACACAAAAATTGCACTATTCTTGATGCCAAAAACTTGAGGGAGCTCTAAACAATAATGTTTTTACTTAATATGAACCCTAGTGATGCCATTGTTTTGACCGTGGAGAGGCTAAAATACCCATGACCAACCCATATTGAAGATTTTCTAAGATGCCCTAAGTGCACTAAGAGATTAATCTTTGGAGGGTCGTAACCCAGAGCTCATGGGGGTTATTAATGAAATACAAAATCTACTGGAAAGTGATGTCAAGGTATACAATAACCTATCTCATTTTGGAGAGATCACATTCAATTTGGGTTTGGCTCAAAAATCTCACCTGATACCAAAACTTATAGTGTGCCTTAGTTCATTGCTGCATCATTGTGTAAATTTGAAACCACTTATCATGGCACCAAATTGTTAGTTCCATTATCTCTAGATGGATGGGTGAACCCTCATGAAAAAAATTTTTTGATTAAAGAGAGGCTACAACATTCACAGTCACCCCATATTGAAGAGTCTCTAAGATGCTCTAAGTGTGTTTGGAGATTGATCTCTAAATGGTCATAACAAGAAAATCATGGGGGTTATCAGTGAAACATCAAATGTTATAGGATGGTGATATCAAGGTCTACAATAACCTATGTCATTTCAAAGAGATCACATTTTTTTTTGGATTTGGCACATTGACTTTGCCGGATGCCAAAATTTGTAGTGTACCTTAGTTCATTGATGATTCACTGTGTAAATTTGAAACCATTGATCTTAGCAGTGAATCATCATTACCATTAGTGCTGGATGGGTCGGTGAACCCTATAAACACCCCTATTTTTACTATAGAGCCTTTATAATGTTTATGACCACTACATACCAAAGCTTCTCATAAGACCAAAGATGGGCTCCTAAGACCAAATTGGTGATGAATTTGGATAATTGTAGACATCTTAAGGGACTATGGACATCCGTTCAAATTAAACATATATGATGTAATTTTAATATAAAAATTGCATCAAAATTTGATAATAAAGATTAATAAAATTTAATAAAAATTATTACATTTGAATCAAATATAAAAAAACATGATCAAAATGAATGACATTCCATAAACATGAATAATACACATGATCCATGATAAATTGAACAATACTATACTAAATTAATGTGTATATCCTTGTGTACATAAATGAAAAAATATATATATCAAAATAGATTTATCCATAGACAAATTACACAAATATATATCAAAGTTCATGTATCCATAGATAATTTTTGCAAATGTATATCAAAATACATAGATCCATATACAAAATGTGGCTGATCATGCCATTAAAATGTGTATAATATCAATATTTCTACATACAATGTGTCATACACCATCTAAAACTGTTTGATGCTGCATCCTATGACAACTATACTCTTATACTATTGGTGGATCAAAATGTAGCATCTTCACTAAACTAGCTAGATCATATACCTCCTACATAAATGAAAAAGGAAAAATCAAAGTTAGACTACTAAATTTATATGATTCTATGTATCTAAAATTGAATTACTCAAATGCATAGTGATCATTTTTTAAATGAAGATTTATAGTTTTAAAATTTCATAATAAATACCTTTCTCATTGACCTCCTATGGTGGTTAGGAGTCCTCTCACGTGTCCTCAAAAAATGTTTAATTTTTTTTATGAACATAAGGAAAATAATAAATAAATGATAGTTATGCATATGATGGGGCTCTTGTTGCAAATAAAAATACCAGAGGGTATGCGATCCCGAATCAACATAGACTCATCACAAGTAGCCACGCCTTGTAGAATAAATAATGTAATTGAATTTTATTAGCAAAAAAGTTTTACAACAATACATTGATATTTAATCACTTTAAAAGAACCTAATTACCTTTCCCTTGTCAATGGTTTGTCTCACCCCCTGTACTTTACCCCAATTGACAGCTAATAACTGCAAGAGAAAAGAAAGATTAGAAACTATATATGTTCCAATATCAAATAGAAAATCAATGAGAGCACAACATAATGTACCATAGATGTCTGAATACCAAATGAAATAGTCAAGAGAATGACATGGTCAACCTATCTGAGCACCTCCTTAGTCATCAACTATATATGGTTGAAGACCACATACATGTATAAGTAAATATGGGTTAAATTTATTCTATTATAAAGATTAAATTTAAATCAAGTATGTCAGGTACCAAAGAATAGTATATAGGTAATAACACAAAAGGATCCCATGGTTCTATATACCCCTCCTCTCTCAGATTAGGGTGTGCAATCTTTGTAACTACATCTATTGTATCATCCTCATTAAATAGAAATTGATACTTAGAATTATCGCTAATGGGACCCAAACAAATATTCTTGCATGTTATGAAAGTATTAGGAACACAAACATGTGATAAGCTCATCAATGATAAACTCACACTAGCATCATCAACACAGGAAGGCAACAATGACCTAGTCTAGGATATCAATAGGCTACATCTATGAATGGCTGTAATAGTTTAAGAGCTAGCCTCTATAATGATATATGGATGTTGCATTAGAGGAAGGGGGGACATGAGTAGGGTTGACAAAAGTTCCATCTTTCTTTCACTGGGAAAGGGCCTATCTTGAGGAGCTCCTCCTCCTACACCCATGTCAGGCCTCATGCTTCAGTAGTTCATCTTGAAACCCAAAAAAAATTCAGCGTACCATTTTCTAATGAAATAGAATGAGACCTCTAAATTTTTGTGTGGAGGTTTATCAAAAACCATCCATCATCAATCCCAAAATCTCATATGCATAGTCTCATTTCTACACCATTAAATTAATAAATTGGGCTTTTTCCATTCTACTTTTTTACTAGTTTTTTAGTTCACTAAAAGATTAACTATATTATCTTTACTTATGTTTAGGGACGCAACTTCATCTTAGTCCAACCCATCATCATCTTTACATTTTCTCAGGCCAATGAAGAGAAATATTTTGTTCATGGTATGTGTCTTAATATTATCCACTATGGTGTTTAACATGGATATCATGGGAACTAATGAAGGAGTATTTTTATTCATGGTTTGAAAACCTCTCAGCATGGTAAGTTTTTCTTGTATGAAATCTTCAATTCAAGGAGGGTTTTGAGGGGGTAGAGGATCATTTGATGGAGTGTTTTGAGGAACTTTATTTCATGGCTCAATGTTGTCAACATCATTCAGGTCAGCTGTGCCTATTAAATTGTAAAGAATCCAAAAAAAATACTATTCATATAAATAGTTTTTAATTAAAGTAAAAAATCATTAATTTTTATTTAAAAATCTAATTTCAAATGTAATTCAATGAAAACAATCAAATAAACAAAAAATATATAACTTACTTAAGGTTGCCTAAATCATATACTCAATTTGCAATTGTATACCCAAAATGGGGGAAAGCAAACACCAAAACCAAAAAAGAAATAATGAAAAATAAGCACTCAAGCTTTTGGGTTTTAAATTTGTGGTCGCAAGTTTTGGGTACCTAATATTATATCAGATACCTGATATCATATTAGGCATCCAATATGGGATTGTGTATCTAATATAATATTGGATATCCAAAAATAGTTGGTATCACCATTTTGCTTTGGTATTAGGATGGGTGGAAAAAGTTAGTGCAGATTTTGAAATACTTTTAGACATTTTCAAACTCCACTTTTTTCACATTGCCACTTTTTGACACTTCATGATCTTGAACATACCCAATGCACAAGTTCAATATGTCATTCTGAATTATCATCCTACTAAAGTGTCTTTCAAAATGCTAAATAATTGTACATTTTTTTGAGCACATGGAAATACCTATTTTATGTTATCAGCAATAATAGGAATAATTCTTCATGCACTTGAGTTTTCACCATCTTAATCTTATCCCCTTTTAAAAGTTATAAGTAGTTTAGAAGCTAGATTTAGAGGACTACAATTTTTTGTGTTTTATAATTTTTCTTAGTTTGAGTGCATGATCCTCAAATGGGTCATCCAAGACTAGATCTACTTGATTTCACAAAAAGGGTGACCACTTATACCCTCCTTTTTGCACACCATCTTGTCACACTTACCCAAAGTATGCTTAAGTAGAAAGCATGTATTAAATATTTTAACTAGGTGTCTCTTCGAAAGAGTGTTAATTAAATCCTTTAGCAAGGTAGTCTTAACAAGTTTATTGTATTTCTAATAGATTGTAGACATTCCTTCTCATAATAGGGCAATCTTTTGTCTGTAGTAAAAAGCTAGTGGGTATATTATCCCCACCATGGTTCTCATCCTCTCGTTAGGGTTTCAATGTACATAAATCTATGTTTTTATTGATGAATGCTTGTGTGTATTAGCTTATATGTTTCTAGTTTGTTGCATTGATATTTGTGCTATCCCTTAAGTGGGTGTTCAAACAACCATGAAAATTATAGAGAAACAAAAAACCATATAGAAATTATGTTACTTTTAGTGGCAAGGCATTAGTAACAAAAAATATTTACACAATACATTAACTATGTGGTAAAATAATTTAGGATAAATAGTTCCATAGTGAGTTTCTTTTTTTCTTGTTTAGCCCCTCTGGTTGCACATATTTTTACTACTTTGAGCATCCACTTGTGCTTTACCACCCACCTCTAACACGAGACATGAATAAGTGATTAAATTTTTTCCTTATTGATCTTTTATTCTTCATTATACTTGCCTAAAATTAGTGACCACCCCTTATCCCTTTCAGTATTATGATCAAAACTACTTTACTATGTGAGGTTCAAATAAGGTTTAATATGGATAGGAAAATTTCCTATATAGAGGCTATAAATTTTAAAATATAGCCACTATATTGCATTTGAAATATATGTTATTCCATTCATTTCTTTCATTAAATAAAGTTATAAAAAGTATGAAAAATAATTACTATAAGATGAATAAAAAAGTCTTAGAAACAACATTGGGGCTAATAATAGAGACTCAAGAAACTATAATACTTTCAACAAGAATACAAAGGAATGGGATAATATAGAGTCACACTTTCACCTCTTTCATAATAGTAAAGAGACTATTTTTCCTCTTCAATTTTATACCTACTTTTATTTAGTTCTATGTAACAACCAACTATGTATGCAATGTTTTTAAAATATGAATTTTTTGAAATGGTTGTCTATAAGTTTAATCTCTATAATTTTATTTTGTGATGCATTTGAAATTTTATATTCAAAAGTTAGGGAAACACTATAGCACAAAGAAAAAATGATAATTAATCATACATAATTTTGCATTACATTGAAATGATAATTTTATTCTAGTTAAATCATGATAGAAAAACATAAGGATATAGTGATAGAGAAGTGATGTTTTCTTTTAAAAAATCATGTCCAAAACTAACTAATTAATTTTCATTCCCATCTATCTTTCAGTTTAAAAAGGCTTATATTTTTTTACCCTGGATTGCTTCTCTTATCACCATTCATGCACCAATCTTTATTCTTTCTTTTCATCTTAAAATGTCATATATTGGATTGTTTAGATGCTTAATTCTTAGCATGCAACACTTCTATTTAATAAAGCCTTTTGGATATTTTTCATGAACAAGTAAGTTTCCATCCATTTAATTATTCTTTTCAAGGCATCGTTCAACTTTCTTTGTTCAGGTAAGGGAGAAATTCCTCTTCCCTGAGTTACTTAACATCTATACAAACTAATGTAGAAATGATCTATATCACCCAAAAGGATTAAACTTCTTTGATAAAATTGTAATGTTTCAAGATACCATGCTTGTTGAAAACATAATTGATCCTTATTAATCAGGAATTCCTCTCCCCTAAGTCATTTCACATCTAAAAAAATTGACACATAATTTATCCACATCACCAAAAAGTATTAAACTTCTTTGATAAATTTTTAATGTTTCAACTTACCATGCTTGTTGAAAACATAACTGATTATTGATCTTAGATTGGTTTTGACAATCGAGTATCAATGCACTTAAGATACTTACTAAATTCATGCTTAAGCTAGTAACACATTCCTAGTATAATATTTATAGATGTCGAGTTGCAATGAGTGATGAGTCACTCTAGTGCCAAGTGAATAGTTGATACTGAGCAAGTTCAAGTGTCAAGCGAGACAAAATTATAGTAAGTGTCAAGCATCAGTATTATCAAGTGTCGAGTAACACAGAATGGATCTAGTTGTTTACGATGGCACAAACAACTATGTAAACCATTTTTATGCCAACTTATGGAAAGATCTTGAAGCTTTAATAATAAGGATGAATCTATTTTGATTCCCTACGCATTCAACATGCAACAGATCAGAAAATTGGAATGGTTAATTAGGTAAAAGGATGAATCTCAATCGTAGATTCAAACCTAATCCTAAGCCACCAATGTCTTTTTAAGGGAGATGAAGCCCCATAATTTAATATGTATGTGAATGCATGAGAAAGTGATGTGTGTCAAGAATTGAAGGGAGGAAAGGGGTGAAATGATCATAAGACATTTGAGGTGACTTAGGAGAAGGAAAGAAATGTAGAATCAGTTTGTAGAATAGAGGATCAAGGAAAAAACACTTCCATATGTGATCATGAGGATCAAGATGGATAGAATTGAGATCTAAAATAAGCAATACAAGATTGTAAATTATCAAATTGAACATTCTAATGTTACTTTCTAACAACTGTGTTAGCAAAGTGAAATCCTTTGGACTAAGGTTGACTTAGCAGTCACTATGAAATCCTTTAACAAGGTAACATTCCAAGTGTATGTTCTATAATCCTTTGAATAGGTACACTTCTAGCAGGGTATTAAAATCCTTACATAGGGTATGATCTAACAATCCTTTGTAAGCCTTTCACAAGGTAGACCTTTCACAGGGTAGATCATGAAAATGGTCAAACTATGTAACCTTAATAGGTGACACTTTATTACTACAGTAGCGAAGAATTGCGGGTGTTATTTCCACCCCAATTTTACCTCATTTGGAGTGTTTTTGGGCAATCATATCTAGTGTCAATTATTTATGTGGATGCATTTAATGTACATGTTATTTCAATATGTTAATGCATGTATTGTTTTGATGTTAAATGTTATATTGGTTAAAGATTAGGACTTCTAACTCACCTCCACCCCCTCCCCAAGAAATATATGTTTCCCATTTGTTATTCCAAATATTGGTATCAAAGCTAAGTTCTCATTAGGAGAAGCCTTACAACTTGGAGAAAAGATCTTGATATGGAAGTTTACAAGTCGGGAAAGACCATTGAAATTTGGGAGATTGAGATACATCTTATACAACAACAACTGAATGAAGCCAAATATTCCTTGAGAAGTTTGCTAAAGAGAAGAAAAGTGATTGCTATGGCAAAAAATGACACACAATACAAAGAGATTGACACCACAAAGTCATTTGCAGATGGTTACACTTGTGAATTCGATATAGCAAATATAGATCTCATGGAAAAGAATAGAGCTCAAGCTGAAGAAATCAAAAATCTCAATTTGGAAAAAGAATCACAAGCTATATTATTGTGTGAGGTGACTAAACAAAAGAAGAAAGCTATAGAAGATAAGGCCATGATTGAAGAAGACAAAAGAGTTTTTGCAAACAGATTGGAATAAAATTTAGTAGATCTATCCAGGATCTCAAACATGCAATTGGACACCGTAAGCCATATGATGAATGGTCATCATGAGTTTAATGTCAAGGACATTGAAATAACTACATTGAAGTTGTAGAATGAATAGTTATAGAATGACCTGAAAAGAGAAAAGGATTTTGTTGAAAGCTTCAATAAGCCAAATGAAGCCATCAACTAATTTGAGCAACTGCTCAAATCCCCTAGATTCAGTAAAGATATGTTAGGATCGAGCTACATATGCACTAAAGAAGGTGAATCATCCAAATTTTTTGAGGAAAGAAACAATAAAGTTAAGAACTCTAAACCTACATGTCACCATTGGGGTAAGAAAAGACATACAACCAATGTTTGCAAGAGTAAGAATACTAGGTAGAATGCTAAGCCTAAGAACATGACTCATTGTCACAAGTGCAAAAAAGGAACATGAATGTAGAACCAAAACCATGCATACACCAAAATTTGAAGCAAATTGCAACAATTGTCAGAAGTTTGGACACAAAGCCTTTGAATGAAGATCCAAGTCCACATGGTCATCAAACAAGCCAAGAAAGGGAAGAAGCTATGAAAAATAATATAACTAGGATTACAATAAAAGAAATAGCTATCATTATTGTCAAGAGAATGGACACATCCTTGAGAATCACATAAGAACACACTTCAGTGGTAGGTACAACAAATGGTTGAGTCAAACTACATGCTTCAACTATTTGAAGACTGGTCATATTAGCAAGCACTGCCCAATAAGGAAAAAGGCACCCAACTTAGGCTTCAACAAAGGAAAAGGGAAGGTAGATGTTGAACACACCAGAGGAGAGATGAACAAAACATGGAGGAAGAAAGATGGATGCAACACATCAAATGAAGGGATCACTTCACCTGATAGGTCAAGTGATCACATCTCATTAAATTAAGCAAAAGGAGGTATGTGGGATTGATATTTAAAATGTTTTATGATAAATTAGTTTCAAAAGAAGTTAGTACTGAAAAAGATAAATTAGCATGAATAACGATGCAAGATAATAAGGAAAATCCAATGTCAAAATATTCAAGTTTTTACATTACTACCAAGTGTGAAAAGTCGTCTTCAATTTCCCAGTAAAGTACTAGTATGTGTCAAGCTGTCAACCGAAGTTAGTTGAAGCTGAGTCAATAGTAGCTACCAAGTGAGGGAAATTTCTATAGGTGCCGAGTAATGGAAACTCTAATAGTTTCTAAATGATTGTAAAACCTATAGATGGAGAGTAAAACAAAAATCATATTGAAGCTGAGTTTATAGCTATACATGTACCATGCAATAAATGCTATATTTTGAAAAGGTGTAAGGTCAAATTTCACGTAATTTTTGTCGTTGCAAGCATAGAGCAAGAGAAAGTAGAGTGAAGGAGCAATTTACAAGCAAGATTGAAGTATTTGCATGGATAATAGTGAAGATCAAGTGTCAGTTAATTGATTTCAAAGGTATTCTTCATCTGTCGAGCTATACAGTTTCATATTTTTTTTAACCCTATCTTGCATAATGGCCTTAAGTTCAAAGAATGTAAAGGAGAGAGAAACATTTGAAGTTCAATTAGTTAGCAATGATGTCAAACAAGTAGATTTCAAGGCCATACCAGAGGTTGTATATAAAAATGGCCTAAGATGCACGTTATTTGTCATTCTGCCTAAGATTTTCATTGTCCAAGATGTAAGGAAATGTTATAATTTCAAGGGAGGAGGCATTGGAGACATGGAAATCAAGCAAGCATACAAAAAATTATGCAAAAATAAGGTGTTAAAGGAGGAATTTAAAATTGTAGAGAGGAAGTGCTTAACCCATTCCCTAAATTTCCCAATAGTTTTCGAAACTAAATGGATCAAAATTGTTCTAAGTAAAATAGATGATGATTGTCTGTGGTTAGAAGGTGGACCCATAAAAATTTCAAAAAAAATTGTACATCAGGATACTAGATACCCAACCCTAGATCGGTGCAAGACATTGAGAAGTGATTCTAAAGAGGTAATTGAGCGAAATACAGGAGCTAAGTGGAACAACCATGGAATGACTATTGACACTATCACAAATTGACTTCTTGACTTTGTCATTAGAGTAATATCACATAAATTCTATCAATCAAGTAGATTGAATAGTGTTGCTTGCATAGCAATTTATGTAGGCTATAACATTGTCAAGAAAGTTCATACCTATGATCTTGTAGAATTCTAGTTGTAGCAAATAACAAAAAACCTAGGAGCAATAAGGAAGTCAAAGAGTTCTCAATGTAAGTTTGGTTCAATACTGATATGTATATTTGTTCAAAATGAGTTCCCATCTTTTGGTAGAGTAGGATGGAAGACCAATAGGTTAGTTGGTATGCAAATCAATGAGTATATTGAGAAAATGGGAGAGAATTTTGAGTCAGTAATAACTAGCTATTGTGAAGACTTCAAGAAACCCATGAAATAGAGGTTAATAATTTATGCTTCCCTAGTAGGGCAACATTTTAATGATATTTGTTTCCTTTTAGACATTGACTATACTTACATCTAGGCTATAGTACCTAGAGTCAGATGGTTAAGGCCTTTAGCATATGAAATTAATATAGATGAAGCCTTAGCTGCCATCACTGCACTACTTGCAGAAGAAGTTGATAAGACTACGAAAAAATTTGGTAACTATGATGCTATGAAATCTAAAGTTGATATGGAATTGAAGACAGCCTCAAATTTGAAATAGAAAGATAAAATATTAAGAAAGCTAAAGGCTAAGTTTGGAGAAGGTGCAGCAAATGATGATGAAGATGATGAAGAGGAAGAAGAGGTACAAGGTCAAGGACCTCTTTCTTTATCCCAAGGCATGGGAGAAGATCAAGAAGAAGAAGGTTTAGAGGAGGAATATGCTAAGGAAGCACCAACCAAACCAAAATAGAAGAAATTAAAAGCGAATACACACCCTATTGCACAACCAAAGGCAAAAAAAATTGCAAAACCAAGTACCACAAAGCCTACAACTGTAGCAACAAGAGCCACCACAAGTGAAAGTACTCAAAAGGCCAAGGATTAGGCAAAGAATAAGAGTAAGTCTATTGAACAAATTGGTCCTATACAAAAGAGACCAAGAATAAAATATGTAGCACAACTAGAGACAGATGAAAAGAAGATAGAGTCTGAGGACACAAGTTAGTATAGAGTGGTAAGTCATACTCCCAAATTTGATCTTGAAAAAAATTGTGATAATATTAGGGAAAATGTAGATTTAATAGGATTGAAAAACATTGAATTTGGAAAATTTGGTAGAGAAGAACAAAACATTTTAGAAGAATCAGTATGTGCCATGATGGAAAAATTCAAGAACACTCCTATTGAATTTGATAATACAATGCCAAAGGAATTGTACACCATTATTGAAAATAAGTGGCATCATTGCCTAAATGTAGAAAAAGAAATAAGGGAATCAACATCAGCACAAGTGATGCTAGAACTAACAAAGGGGAAAATTACTAAGTCAAATAAGAAACATGGTAGTAAATTTGCACCCTAATATGGAACTTTCAACATCATGTAGAAGAGGATTGAGGGCGTTGTCAAGAAATCCACCCAAATGGGGAAATTAGTACATGGATTGACAACTATCAAAGAAGGTGAAGAAGATCCCTGTGAGGGAATAAATAATGAGGAAGAGGATGATGACAAGGAAGAAGAAATAGAAAAATAAAAATATGATATCACCGTGGAGGAGATACCATAGAAGAAAGATGAGATGGCAATAGCTGATGAGTAGCAAATATAATAGAGTGTGGAAGACACACAAATGCTAGCAATGAGCCCTCCACATAAAACAAACACACCTATAGAGACCATAACAGTGAAAGATGTTCCTGATAACTTACCTTAGAACATTAATCCATTAGTTGTAGGGGATCTAAAGAAGATCCTTGACTAAAATACATTGCAAGAAAAGTTGTGTGAGAACCTAGTGTTGGTAAGTATGGATGAACTATAGAAACTAGTAGTTGATATTACTTTGGAAAAGGTGAACACATGAGAACCATATTCTACCATCCCTATAGCTACTGGTGCTCAACCATTAATACAATTAGATGATAAATCTATAAAGGTTGACACTATTGTAAAAGATAATATAATTGATACATCTCAAACTATAGAGGAAAAGGAGCCTACACTAGAAATGTGAACAAGACAGATAGAGGTTTCTACACCTAGGGCACAAACTCAAGGTGCAACTCAAATAAGAATGATTGATCAAGGAAAATCTAATGAAGACAAGGACATACCAAAGGACAAGGAGCAAGAATCCATACAGACATTGGTAAATTTACCAACAACTAGAACTCCTACTAAAGTCCTTTATGAGCCAAGCACTGATACAATACCATTGCAGATTTTAGCACCAAGCTCAAGCTCAATAAAGGTTGCAAAGGTATTTCACTATGGTGATACACTTTTAGATGAAGAAATGTTGATACCAAAATATGACTACGCAACCATAACCTTAGAAAAGATAAACATAATGCAAGAAGCATTGGAGAGAAAGAAAAATCAAGAGATACTCGAAAAAGAGTATAAACAAAGGCAAGCACTATAGGAGATCAAGGACATCTTTTAGATGCTTTCAACTTGAAGAAGCCTAATGAATCCAAGCCTATATTAGAACAACTATTAGAAATTGTAAAATAGGTGACTAATGAAGATCAAGATAATAATGTTAAAATCATGGAATGGTTTGAAAAGAAATTTCAAGGGAAAGTTAACAAGAAAATATCTGGTGAAATAGCACTATCACAAGTAGAATTGGCTACTAAAATTGAAAAAGTGAATATACTACTTGAGAACATATTCTCATTGTAAGCAAAATTGTGTGATCCCACATTCTTCACACAAGACACAAGCCATATAATTTTGAATCTAGAAAGAAACTTAAATATATTTGGTAAAAAACTGCCCCAAAATCCAATTCAAAGTGAGAAGCTTTTTAATTTAGTGCTTCATACACAAAATCAACTAGTTGTGTTAACAACAAAAGAGGCTAACATAAGAGCCAAGTTGATTAACATAAAAGCCTCCCTTACCCCTAATATGGAAATACTCCAAAAGAAATTAGCATATGTAGAAATAGTATTAAAGAAAGATCCCAATCTTTCAGCATTGGATGGACTAATTCATCTTGTAGCAAAGACAACCATCCAAATCAAGTCACTAGATGTTGTAGTAGAAAACTACGATGCTACTCTAAAGATTATAATGGAAGTCCACAAGAATTTCTTGGCCAAATACACAATTAGTGCATAAACCCTTTGACATAAGTTTCAAAATGGGGGAGAAATGTTGGATACAATTAAGTAATTGTGTATTGTCTTTGATGTTACACAAAATGCCATATCAGTTATCAGACAGAGTCTACCGAGTTCTGTCGGTCAGGAAAATGGTTTACAGAGTCTACTGAGCTCAGTCGGTCACTAAGCCTTTTGCAGTGTATACCAAGCGTTCCTGTATGTCACACGGTGAATTAGTATTAACCGAGTTCGCACGGTAAGCTAAGGAAAGTTTAGTTCTTACCGAGATCACTCGGGTATCAAAGGATTTTGTAGCGGACGGTTAGTGTTAACCGAGTTCGCACGGTAAGCTAAGGAAAGCTTAGTTTTCATCGAGCTCACTTGATAGTTGAAGACAACTTTTATCGAGTCTAGTCGGTTTCCAAAGGAAGTGGCAGGTTTACCGAATTCCCCGGTAACTGTAGTTTTTACCGAGTTCTGCCGGTTAACACAGGAAGCAGTTTTTTTTTGAGCAGCGTCGGCTAGTGAAGAATTTTGTTGTTAGTTCAAGCCGACTTTGGAATATGTTTTGTCAAGTTGGTTGGGCCGACCTGGTATTATGTATAGTATATAAAGAGGTGCTCAAGATGCAGAAAAGTGTGGAATAGAGAGTGTATACGGATAGTGCAAGGAAGTGCAAAGAAGAGACTTGCGTGTGCCTAAGCAGAGTTGAGCAGAGGGAAATCTTGGAACTGCAAAGATATATTTAATCAGTAAGGATCTTGTGGAGCTAAACTGAGATCTGTATTTAGCAAGATAAGTTGCATGTATTTTTAGATCATTCATTGTTGCTTTCTAACCATTGTAACAGTGATTCCAAAATCTCCTAACAGAGTTGGTTTAACAGCCATTCCATAAATCCTTTAATAGGGTGGCAATTCAGTTGAATTTTTCTAAAGACCTCTTACAAGGACACTCCTAATAGGTTGATTAAATCCTCTAATAGGGTCACACCTAACAGTGTGTTTTGTAACCTTTAATAGGGTTGGCTCCTAACAGGGCTCACTTCAGAAGAGTGAAAATTGGTGACTAGTTACTGGTGGTTTTTCCCATATTGGGTTTCCACGTAAATCTGGTGTCTACTGTGTTCATGATTACTTTCTTTTGCATGGTCGCTTATTTCAGTAAATGCTTAATAAATTAACTAAACATCTATCAAGTATTAAGCAGTAATTTATGTGTTTACTGAGTAGCAGCATCAACTAAGTTTAAGGCATCTTTGGGACTGTTGAATTTGTTTTTGTGGTAACTGATTCACCCCTCCCCTCTCAGTTACCCCATATTCATTTTCCAACAATTGGTATCAGAGCTTTTGGTGCTTGCAGGAGGAGATTTCAAAGATCTAAGCCAAAGATCAAGATGTCTTACAAGAGGGAAATCCCAAGGCTTAACCGAAACAACTTCTCATCATGGCAGGGATTAATGAGACTTCATCTAGCTTCCATTGGTGACACTGGTCTAAAATATCTTGATGAGAAATATGTAGAACCATCAGGTACATTATCAGTCAATGACATTGCTATAAAGAAGACTCATAACATTATGATGATTGATATTGCATCTGCCTTGAGTTATGAAGAGTTTGATGATGTCAAGGACTACACTACTGCCTATGAAATGTGGGAAAGACTAAAAGAGATCTATGGTGGAGATGAAAATGTCAGAAGAGCCAAAGCTAAAAGTCTGAGAGGACAGTTCGATCAGATGAAAGTGAAAGAAGATGAAAACATTGCCAAATATGTTGAAAGAATTAAAGCATGTGTCAGTGCTATCAAAGCTTCTGGAGGAAGTATCAGTGAAGAGACAGTCATAAGTAAAGTTCTTAGAACTCTACTTCCAGTTTATGCCATCAGGGTATCAGCCATTCAAGAAAGAAGGTGTGAGACCAATCACAAGATAAACCTAGAGGCCATAGTTGGAAGATTGACAGCATTTGAACTAGATAATTTTGATAATTATGTTCCAGCTGCAAAGAACATTGAGTCTGCATTTGAAGCCAAGCTTTCACTCAAAGACAAAGGAAAGAAGAAGAAGGAATCTTAGTCAGAGAGTGAAGATCAATCAGATCAGAGTTCTGATAGCGACCTTGAAGTAATTGAAGCTCTACTTGCAAGGAAATATTCAAGAGGAAGAGGTAAATACAAAGGTAAAGTACCCCTAATCTGCTTTTCATGTGAAGAAGTCAGTCATATTGCTGCAAGGTGTCCAAACAAGAAAGATCTCAAATCATTTAAGGATAAAAGTAAGAAATCATGTTTTATGGCTAAAGATTCTAATGATTCTAATGATGAAGAAGAGGATGAGATTGTTTACATTGCTGTAAAAGATGAATCTGACAATGAAGAAATGGCACTCATCTCTCACATAAGTAAGAATGATACATGGATCATTGATAGTGGATGGTCACATCATATGACTGGAGATAAAACAAAGTTTGATCAATTTGAAGAGTATGATGGTGGCAGTGTAAGATTTGGAAACACTGAACCTTGTTGCATCAAAGGAAAAGGAAGAATCACTCTAACCCAGGAACTTGTATGTGATAATGCTTATTGGGTAGAAGGCCTAAAGCACAATTTTTTGAGTGTGGCACAGTTACTCAACAATGGACTCAAAGTAGAATTCATCCAAGGAAAAGCAAGACTGCTGAACGGTAAAGGAAAGCTGATTGGATCTGGTACTCAAACTAAAGGTAACTTGTTCTATCTTGAACTTGGTGAACATTCATGTTTTATTACTCAAGTAGAAGAGAGTTGGTTATGGCATAAAAGGTTATGTCATGTGAATTTTGACAATTTGGTAAAGATAAAAAAATTCAAGAAAGTGAGAGGCATTCCTGATTTAAAGAAACCAGAGGTCGATTTATGCAAGAATTGTCGAATTGGAAAGATGGGTAAGTCTAGTTTCAAAAGCAAAAATTATCAGTCTGAAGATTTATTAGAAATTGTGCATACTGACTTATGTGGACCTATTGAAACTGAAAGCTATACTGGTGAAAAATATTTTATTCTTTTTGTTGATGATTATTCAAGAATGATGACCGTCATGTACCTAAGGAACAAATTAGAAGCATTTGAAAAGTTCAAACGGTATTTGGCAAGAGTAGAAAAAGAAACAGGGAAAAGATTGAAATGCTTAAGGTTAGATAGAGGTGGTGAATTTATTTCACATGAATTCAATAACTTTTGTATTGAAAGAGGAATCAAAAGACAGGTTTCAGCACCAGGCACTCCTGAACAAAATGGCATAGCTGAAAGAAGGAACAGATCTATCATGGATTGTGCAAGAACCTTGATGATAGAAAAGAATGTTGCTATCAAATACTGGAAGGAGGCTATCAGTACAACAATTCATACCTTAAACCGAGTACAGTTAAAAAAAGACTCATTCAAAACTCCCTATGAATTATGGTATGGCTATAAACCCAATGTAAGTTATCTGAAAGTATTTGGAAGCAAATGTTATATCTTGAAAGAATATAGAAAAGGTAAATTTGATGTAAAAGGTGATGAAGGTATATTTCTTGGATACTCATGCAAGAGTAAAGCATATAGATGCTTGAACTTATCTACTCACAAAGTCATAGAAAGTATAGATGTGAAAGTTGATGAGTTTGCAGAAAAGACTGAAGAAGAAAGCAGAAGAGAACCAGAAGATTACAAAAGATTCATCTTCAGTGAACCGGATATAATATCAACTGCATCTGAGAATCAGAAACCTTCTTCTACCGAGTCATCACTAACTGAGTTGCAGGAAACATCTACCGAGCCAACGTCTACCGAGTCAGAGAATACCGAGTTAGAGATTACCAAGCCAGAGGTAATCGAGCATGTGCATACCGAGCCAGTTGATACCGAGCCAGACCAAACCGAGCATGAAGGAGAAATGCAAGAAGATAACGACAAGATTCATCCAAAAGGAAAAGAACCTGTTCTAGCCAAATATGTCAGGAGACATCATTCAACAGATCAGATCATTGAAAATAAATCTGAAGGAACCATCACAAGAAGTAAGTTGAAAGGTACTTGTTTACTTGCTGATTTTGAACCTAGAACTGTCAAAGATGCATTAGAAAATGATAATTGGATTGAAGAAATGAATGAAGAAATAGAGCAGATAGAGAAAAACAAGACATGGACTCTTGTACCCAGGCCTAAAGACAAAAATGTAATCGGTACAAAGTGGGTTTTCAGAAATAAGTTGGATGAAAATGGTAAAGTATCAAGAAACAAAGCTAGATTAGTGTGCAAAGGATATTCTCAAGAGGAAGGCATAGATTACGGAGAAACTTTTGCTCCCATTGCTAGATTGGAAGGTGTTAGAACCTTATTAGCATATGCTGCTTACAAAGGATTTAAAGTTTATCAGATGGATGTCAAGTCAGCATTTCTAAATGGTATACTAGATGAAGAGGTCTACATTGAACAACCTGAAGGTTTTATAGATGCAGATAAAAAGAACATGGTTTGCAAATTGCACAAGGCACTATATGGTCTGAAACAAGCCCCTAGAGCATGGTATGAAAGATTGCATAGCTATCTTATTCAAATTGGATTTCAAAGAAATAATGATAACAGTAGTTTGTATATCAAGGAAGGACCAAAAAATAAGATTGTCCTGGCAAAAATATTTGTAGATGATACTATTTTCATAGGGAATGATGATCTTTGCAAAGAATTTTCAGAACAAATGAGCAAGGAATTTGAAATGTCAATGTTCAGTGAAATCAAATTCTTTGTTGGACTTCAAATTTAGCAGAACAAGAATGGCATCTACATCACTCAAGCAAAATACATCAAAGAGATATTGAAAAAGTTTGGTATGGAAGACTATAAACCAGTTGGAACTCCCATGTGTACTAGACTAAAACTTACCAAAGAAGATGATTCAAAGGAAATAGATCAGACATTATACAGATCTATGATTGGAAAGTTGCAATATGTAGTTCATACTAGGCCAGATATTGCTCTTGCAGTTGGAATTGTGGCAAGATTTTCAGCCAATCCAAGAGAAAATCACATTATGGCAATCAAGAGGATAATGAGATATCTAAAAGGAACTGAAGATTATGGATTATGGTATAAATTTGGAGGAAACCTAGACTTAAAAGTGTTTACTGATGCTGATTGGGCAGGAAACCTTGACGACAGAAAAAGCACAAGTAGAGGTGCATTCTTTCTTGGAAAGAGGTTGGTTTCTTGGACAAGCAAAAAGCAAAATTGTACATCTCAATCAACAACAGAGGCAGAGTATGTTGCTGCACCAGTAAACTATTCTAATATTGTTTGGTTCAAGCAATTGCTACAAGGCATGAAGATGGAAATCAAGGAACCAGTTGTCATGTTTTGTGATAATACAAGTGCAATCAACATATCTAAGAATCCAGTAATGCATTCTAAGACTAAGCACATTGAAATCAAGTATCACTTTGTCAGAGAATTGGTGCAGGACAAGGAAATCAGATTGGAATATGTCCATACAAAGGAACAGATTGCTGACATATTCACAAAGCCTTTACCTAAGGATGCATTTTTGTATCTCAGAGGTAAGTTCGGGGTCATTCCCCTATCTGAAGTTCACTAAAAATAAGTTTTAGTGATGCATCAGCTCTTACAAAATTGAACAATCATCAGTTGATGCAGCAAATCAAGGAAATATTGCATATGAATCAGTACTAAAGGTACAATGAAATTCATTGAAATTGGATTGTCTTTGGCATGTGTTGTCAAAGAGGGAGAGTTTTACTGTTATATCTTTTCGAAATTTGATTATGTAATTCCTTCACATAGGGAGATTACTGTAAGAGGGAGAGTTCTCTATCTTAGAGGGAGAATTGTTAATTATGTTGTGTTGCTGTAGACTTGCTTTCAAATTTCATTTTTGCTATGACATGTTGTGTTTCCATCAATGCCAAAGAGGGGGATTGTTGGATACAATTAAGTAATTGTGTATTGTCTTGGATGTTACACAAAATGCCATATCAGTTATCAGACAGAGTCTACCGAGTTCTGTCGGTCAGGAAAATAGTTTACAGAGTCTACCGAGCTCAGTCGGTCAGTAAAGCCTTTTGCAGTATATACCGAGCGTTCCTATATGTCACACGTGTTGTTTAGTGTGGAGCCTGATCAGTCCCCAAGTGGGAGATTGTTAGATTGTGGTGACTAGTTAGGAAAGTACTATACATACTTCATATGGCCGACATGTTATAACCCTAAAGCGGTTTAATACTTGTATAAAAAGGGCTTAGGGCTGGGTATTTTATATATGTGCTGATACGAAATTGGTTCTTGCGGCGGTATTGAGCTGTAAGGGATTATGGATTGTAATCAGGTTGTAATCACTGGATTGTAATAAGATCGGACTTGCTGTTTGGTGGACGTAGCCCAGGGATTGGGTGAACCACGTTAAATCTTGGTGCCTTGTGTTCATTTCTGTGTGTTCTATTGTTTTTGTTATTGGTTATATTTGCATGTAGTTTTTATTTCTGTCCATGGTTTATCCTAACAAGTGGTATCAGAGCCTAGTTGTTTCTTAGTTATCCTCTGTAGGAAAGTCTCACGGTTAAGTGGGAGTCTCACGGTTGAGTGGGAGCAATGGTAGATGATGGTAAGCTGAGGGTTGATAGATTTAATGGGCAGAACTTCCAGTTATGGAAGATGCAAATGGAAGACTATTTATATCAGAAGGATTTATGGAAGCCGTTGGAAGGAAAAGCCAAGAATCAGGGAACTATGTCAGAGGTTGAATGGGATATTTTGGACAAAAAGGCACTCGGAAGCATTTGATTATGCTTGGCACCATTAGTGGCATTTAATATTACAAAAGCAAAGACGACAGAAGATTTGATGAAAACCCTAGCGACATTGTATGAAAAGCCCTCCGCTTCAAATAAGGTATTTCTCATGAAGCATTTATTTAATATGAAAATGGCAGAAGGTGGATCTATTGCAGATCATTTAAATGAGTTTAATACTATTACTAGTCAATTATCTTCTGTGGGTATCAATTTTGATGAAGAAATTAGGGCTCTCTTGATTTTGTGTTCTTTGCCTGAAAGCTGGAATGGCTTGGTAATGGCGGTGAGTAATTCTGTTCCTGGATCAAGTACCCTAAAATATGATGATGTGATTGGTGTTATTTTAAGTGAGGAAACTCATAGAAAATCCTCAGGTGGATCTACATCAGGAAGTGCTTTAAATGCACAAAGCAGGGGCAGAATGACTGAAAGAGGAAGTAACTCTGGAAATCGTGGGAAATCAAGAGGAAAGTCAAAGGGGAGGAGGTCTCAATTGAGAGGACCAAATGATTGCTGGTACTGTGGGAAACTAGGGCACAAAAAGAAAGATTGCTGGACTCGAAAGAAAAATGAAGGAGATAAATCAGATGGAGACAAAGAGGCAAATGTGGTAAGTAATAAATCCGAAGAGGATGCTTTGCTTCTGTCTTTAGAGAGTGTTGATGATTCATGGGTTTTAGATTCTAGTGCTTCTTTTCATGCTACACCTCATAGAGGTTATTTCACTGATTATGTCCAAGGGAATTTTGGGCTTCTTTATTTGGGGGATAATGAACCCTGTCAGATTGTTGGAAAGGGAAAAATTAAGATTAAGTTGCAGAATGGGAATCATTGGCTACTACATGAGGTAAGACATGTTTCAAAGCTGAGTAGGAATTTAATTTCAGCAGGGCAACTCGGTGATGAGGGTTGTGTAATTACTTTTAATGATAAAAATTGGAAGGTTTCAAAAGGTTCCCTTGTAGTAGCAAAAGGTGTGAAAGTAGGCACCTTATATCTTTGTACAGGTCATATTGTTCCTTCTACTTTGATTGTTTCAGAGAAAAATGAATATTCAGGAACAATTACTGCAGTTGAGCAGGGAGAACAAATAGCTGCTGTAGATTCTGATACAGCACTGTGGCACAATAGACTTGGGCACATGAGTGAGAAAGGTATGAAAGTACTTCATTCAAGGAAAGTTTTACCAGGTCTAAAATGTGTGAATATGGATTTCTGTGAAAATTGTGTGTATGGAAAACAAAAGAGAGTGAGTTTTGTCAAGATAGGGAAGGAAAACAAAAAGGAGAAATTAGAGCTTGTGCATACAGATGTATGGGGACCGGCTCAGGTATCTTCCCTTGGTGGCTCTCATTATTATGTTATATTTATTGATGACGCAACTAGAAAAGTATGAGTTTATTTCCTTAGACAGAAATCTGATGTATTTCAAACTTTTAAGAAATGGAAATGCTTGGTTGAAAATGAGACTGGTAAGAAATTAAAATGTCTCAGATCTGATAATGGTGGTGAGTATTGCAGTCATGAATTTGAAGATTATTGCTCCACTAATGGTATTCGTAGACAAAAAACTATTCCAAGGACTCCATAGGAAAATGGAGTGGCTGAATGCATGAACATGACTATAATGGAGCGCGCAAAGAGCATAAGGTTGCATGCTAGGTTTCCCTTACACATGTGGGTGGAGGCTGTCAATACTGCAATATATTTGATTAATAGAGGTCCCTCTACTTCTTTGGGCTGTGGTATTCCAGAGGAAGCATGGACTGGTAAGAAGGTGAGTTATTCTTTTCTCAAGACCTTCGGTTGTGAAGCTTTTGCTCATATAGACTCTGAAAATAGAACCAAGCTAGAAGCAAAATCAAAGAAATGTGTCTTTGTTGGATATGGCATTAATGAATTTGGCTATACGCTTTGGGATTTTGAAAATCATAAAATTATAAGAAGCCGAGATGTCATATTCAATGAAAAAGTGTTGTACAAAGCTCTGTTACAGCAACATGAGAAGAAAGAAGATGATTATGTAGTGTTGGATGATACTCCAAAAGCTGATGTTCCAGCCATTCCTCATGATGTGCAACAACTGCAACAAAAAATACCACACACACCAGTGAATGTTAGATGGTCAACAAGGCCAATTAGACCTCCACAAAGGTGTTCTCCCTCTTTGTATTCTATTTTACTTACTGATGCTAGTGAACCTGAAAGTTATGATGAAGCTGTGCAGGTGGATACTAAGATTCAGTGGGAGTCTGCAATGAAAGATGAAATGGACTCTTTGCTGAAAAATAAGACATGGGATTTGTGCAAGTTGCCTGCAGGTAAAAAGGCTTTACAGAATAAATGGGTTTACAGGTTGAAAGTAGAGGAAGGAGGTAAGAAAAGATTTAAGGCCAGGTTAGTTGTAAAAGGATTTGCACAGAAAAAGGGAATTGATTTTGATGAGATATTTTCTCCTGTTGTTAAAATGACTTCTATTCGTACTGTTTTAAGTCTTGTGGCTATTGAAGATTTGCATTTAGAGCAGATGGATGTTAAAACAACCTTTCTTCATGGTGATTTGGATGAAGCAATATATATGGCTCAGCCACAGGGTTTTGAGGTCAAAGGTAAGGAGAACTTAGTGTGCAAATTGAAGAAAAGTTTATATGGCCTGAAGCAAGCACCTCGGCAATGGTATCTGAAATTTGACAGTTTTATGCATGAGCATGGATATAACAGGTGTCATTCAGATTACTGTATTTATTTTAAGAGGTTGGATGATGATAGCTACATTATTTTATGTCTATATGTTGATGATATGCTTATAGCTGGGTCTAACATGCATCATATTAAGGGGCTAAAATGCCAGTTAGCACATGCATTTGCTATGAAGGATTTGGGGGCAGAAAAACAAATCCTTGGTATGAAGATTTGCAGAGATAGGAAGAACAGAACATTGACGCTATCTCAAGCTGATTATGTTGAGAAGGTGTTGCAACGTTTCTCTATGGAGAATGCTAAAGCTGTCAGCACACCTTTACCTAGTCATTTGAAATTGACTAAGGAGATGTGTCCCAAGACACAAGAAGAGGAGGATAAGATGTCCAAGGTACACTATGCTTCAGCTGTAGGAAGTTTGATGTATGCTATGGTATGCACTAGGCCAGATATTGCACATGCAGTGGGAGTCGTTAGCAGGTATATGAGTCATCCAGGTTTTGAGCATTGGAATACTGTCAAGTGGATTCTCAGATATTTCAGAGGAACATCCAATAAGTGTTTACACTTTGGGGGCTCTACTACTGATTTATAGGGCTATGTTGACTCAGATTTGGCTGGGGATATTGATACCAGGCGGAGTACTACAGGTTATGTCTTTACTGTTGGTGGGGCAGCCGTGAGCTGGGTTTCTAGGCTACAGAAGATTAATGCTCTCTCCACTACAGAGGTAGAGTATGTTGCTGCTACAGAGGTAGCCAAAGAGATGATATGGCTTCAATTTTTCTTGAAAGAATTGGGACATCCTCAGAAGGATAATTATTTGTTCACAGATAGTCAGAGTGCCATTCATCTTGCTAAGAATTCAGCTCTGCATTCTAAGACCAAACACATACAGTTGCGGTACCATTTCATTCGGTCAGTTTTGGAGGATGGACAGTTAAAGCTGGAGAAGATACATACCAATGAAAATCTAGCAGATATGTTGACAAAGGTTGTCACAAGGGAGAAGCTGAACTCCTCTTCAGCTTCAGTTGGTCTTTTAGACTAAATGTGAATAAAAGAACAGTAGAGTCCAGGGTGGTTTGATCCAGTGGGAGCCCCATGCGGTAGTTGTATTGCTACAGGATCAGTCTCCAAGTGGGAGATTGTTGTTTAGTGTGGAGCCTGATCAGTCCCCAAGTGGGAGATTGTTAGATTGTGGTGACTGGTCAGGAAAGTACTGCACATACTTCATAAATAGAAGTAGCCGACATGGTAGCCGACATATTATGGCCGACATATGGCCGACATGTTATAACCCTAAAGCGGTTTAATACTTGTATAAAAAGGGCTTAGGGTTGGGTATTTAATATATGTGGTGATACGAAATTGGTTCTTGCGGCGGTATTGAGCTGTAAGGGATTACGGATTGTAATCAGGTTGTAATCACTGGATTGTAATAAGATCGGACTTGCTGTTTGGTGGACGTAGCCCAGGGATTGGGTGAACCACATTAAATCTTGGTGCCTTGTGTTCATTTCTCTGTGTTCTATTGTTTTTGTTATTGGTTATATTTGCATGTAGTTTTTATTTCTGTCCGTGGTTTATCCTAACAACACGGTGAATTAGTGTTAACCGAGTTTGCACGGTAAGCTAAGGAAAGTTTAGTTCTTACCGAGATCACTCAGGTATCAAAGGATTTTGTAGCAGACGGTTAGTGTTAACCGAGTTCGCATGGTAAGCTAAGGAAAGCTTAGTTTTCACCGAGCTCACTCGGTAGTTGAAGACAGCTTTTACCGAGTCTAGTCGATTTCCAAAGGAAGTGGCAGGTTTACCGAATTCCCCGGTAACTGTAATTTTTACCGAGTTCTACCGGTTAACACAGGAAGCAATTTTTTTTTTAGCAGCGTCGGCCAGTGAAGAATTTTGTTGTTAGTTCAAGCCGACTTTGGAATATGTTTTGTCAAGTTGGTTGGGCCGACCTAGTATTATGTATAGTATATAAAGAGGTGCTCAAGATGCGGAAAAGTGTGGAATAGAGAGTGTATACGGATTGTGCAAGGAAGTGCAAAGAAGAGACTTGCGTGTGCCTAAGCAGAGTTGAGCAGAGGGAAATCTTGGAACTGCAAAGATATATTTAATCAGTAAGGATCTTGTGGAGCTAAACTGAGATCTGTATTCAGCAAGATAAGTTGCATGTATTTTCAGATCATTCATTGTTGCTTTCTAACCATTGTAACAGTGATTCCAAAATCTCCTAACAGAGTTGGTTTAATAGCCATTCCATAAATCCTTTAACAGGGTGGCAATTCAGTTGAATTGTTCTAAAGACCTCTTACAAGGCCACTCCTAACAGGGTGATTAAATCCTCTAACAGGGTCACACCTAATAGTGTATTTTGTAACCTTTAACAGGGTTGGCTCCTAACAGGGCTCACTTCAGAAGAGTGAAAATTGATGACTAGTTGCTAGTGGATTTTCCCATATTGGGTTTCCATGTAAATCTGGTGTCTACTGTGTTCATGATTACTTTCTTTTGCATGGTCGCTTATTTTAGTAAATGCTTAATAAATTAACTAAACATCTATCAAGTATTAAGTAGTAATTTATGTGTTTACTGAGTAGCAACAGCAACTAAGTTTAAGGCATCTTTGGGACTGTTGAATTTGTTTTTGTGGTAACTGATTCACCCCTCCCCTCTCAGTTACCCCATCTTCATTGTCAAACAAGAAATACAAATATGTAAAGGGGAGATAATATGATAATAAAGTAAAGGGTATCAGCATATAGAGGGAGATAACCTAAAAGGGGGACAGAGTAAACAAAGGGGGTAAAGAGCGAAAGAATAGCAAAAGAGCAGAGTATATCAAATAGAAATAGAGTGTTAGTATTTTTGAAGATAAAGAACATCAACTTGAAGCAAATCTACTCAAAGAAGAGAAGAGATTTTGAACACATTAGGCATATTAACTCAAGGGGAGTTACAAAAGTTTGAGCAAAATTTTGAGGTATATAGTGTATTATAAAATTTTGAAAATTTTGAAGTTTTGTGTATATGCCAAGTTGTAAATTTATTATACTCGAGGAGATTAGATTCATTATTAATAGTTCAATTTTTTTGACACTCATGTCAAAGGGGCAGATTGTTGATCTCAGTTTGGCTTTGACAATTAATTGTCAACACACTTAAGATAGTTACTAAGGTCATGCCAAGCTAGTAACACATGCTGAGTATAATATGTATAAATGTCAAGTTACAATGAGTGTTGAGTCACTCTAGTGCCAAGTGAACAGTTGATGCTAAGAAAGTTCAAGTGCAGAGAAAGACAAAATTATAGTAAGTACCGAGCATCAATATTGTCAAGTGCCAAGTAACACAAAATGGACCTAGTTGTTTTTGATGGAACAAAAAAATATGTAACCCACTTTTATGCCGACTTATGGAAATATCTAGAAGCTTTGATGATAAGGAAAAATCTATTTTCATTGCCTGTACAATCAACATGCAAAAAATCAAAAAATTGGAATGGTTAAGTGGCTAAAAGGATGAATCTCAATCATAGATTCATACCTAACCCTAAGCCACCAAAGTAATTTTAAGTTAGAAAAAGCCCTATAATTTGTCAAGAATTGAAGGAGGAAAACAAGTGAATTGATTGGAAGACATTTGAGGTGACTTAGAAGAAGGGAAGAATTGTAGAATCAGTTTATAGAATAGAGAATCGAGGAAACAACACTTTCATATCTAATCATGACGATCAAGATGGACAAAATTGAAATCTAAAATCAATAATACAAGATTGTAAGTTGTCAAATCAAACATTCTACTATTACTTTCTAACAATTGTATCAACAGAGTGAAATCCTTTGGACTAAAGTTGACTTAATAATCATTGTGAAATCCTTTAATAGGGTAACATTCCAAGTGAATGCTCTAAAATCTTTTGAATTAGTACACTTCTAGTAGGGAGTTAAAATCCTTTGATAGGGTAGGATCTAACAATCCTTTGTAAGCCTTTAATAAGGCAGGCCTTTCACAACATAGATCATGAAAATGGTCAAATTGTGTAACCTTAATAGTTGACACTTTATTGCTAAAGTATTCAAGAATTGTGGGTGTCATCCCCAACCTAGTTTTACCTTCTCATTTTGAGGGTTTATGGGTAGTCATATCTGATTTCAATTTTTTATGTGGATGCATTTAATTTACATGTTATTTCAATATGTTCATGCACGTATTGTTTTAAAAGTTTTATTAGTTAAAGATTAGGACTTCTGATTGACCCCCTCCTCCCCCCCCTCCCCCCCCAGAAATATATGTTTCCCATTTGTAATTCCAACATTGATCCCATCTTAAATAATATTGACGCAGTAGAATAAATTGATGCAATCGAATAGAAGGTATAAGAGGTGGCCTTAATATAATAATCATAATAGGAAAAACTTCAATATCAACAAAATCTTATAATATGTATGTGCATGAGTGTGTTCAATAAACAAAATTGCATCCATAGTTTCTTCCACGAGGGAATGCAATCAAGCTAAACCTCAGTCATAGAATACAATATAATTCAAGTACTTCACAAGTGTAGCCACAAATATAGTGGCTCCTTGATTTTTCTCTATTATAAGAAACTTGGATAATAATTGATCCTTTGCTATCTCATTGCCCTCATTTTATAATGAACTTTTTGACATAGAAGATTTTTGGTTGGCTAGAATTTGAGATAGTTCTAAACATGCCCCTTCATTCAACCAATTAGATCCCCTCAATGAATATCCTTTGGTGTAAAGCTCTAAATAATTTTTCATAACATATAAACCTCATTTAGTTGATCTAGCATAAAATTTATCCTAATGGCCTTCAAATTTGAAATGGTCACATGTGCATATTGTTAACTAGGCTACTCAATATAGGCTGAGTCATTTAAAGACTTATAAATAACCATGTATATGTTGAGTTGTATAGGAGACAAGAAAGTGTTTGGTCACCAACTATTTTTAGTATAAGTCAAGCCTAGTGAATGCCAAGAAGATAGGGTACATTGATGCAAAGTTATACTAAAGGATATGAGTATAGTCAAGGCCCATCAATAGAAGAAAGAATAGTTATGACCAAGCATCAGAAATAGTGAGTGTCAAGTAACATCGAGAGAACATAGAAGTATGGAATGATAAAAATTTTGAGGTAAAATATTTTGAGCTAACATGAACATAATATTTAATAATTGGAGAGGTTGGTATAGAGGTTTTGTATATGTTCTGATGTGGATTATTGATCCCTATGAGGAAAGAACAACCAATCAGATGAAGAGGTAAAAAGGGAAGTATCTAGAACACTAGACATATGTCTTTAAATAGGCTGATCCAAACCTTATTTTGAACAAGTGTAGAGTTAGCTATTGTAGAAGAGATTGAAAAAATTGTGAAAGAAATGAAGTATTTTGTGAAGGAGTTAAGCTTTGGATGTTGCATGTGAAATTTGTGTAGAACAATTTTTAGCAACCTAATGAAGTCATGGAAGACCAAGAAAAGATATATCATATTGGAGATTAGATTAGAGATTGAAAGGAGGAGATGCATAATAAAAAATTATAAGTGCAAATCAAAGGATCAGGTATTGAGTTAGTTTTTAAAGATTGAATCAAGGAAAATCCCTTAATAGAGTGGTTTTAACACACCTTTTTAAATCTCGTAATAGAGTCCTTACTTCATTGTAAGTGTAACATTGAGAGAACATAGAAGTATGGAATGATATTTAATAATTGTAGAGGTTGTTATAGAGGTTTTTATATGTTCTGATGTGGAGTATTGATCATATGAGGAAAGAACAACCAATCATATGAAGAGGTAAAAAGGGAAGTATCTAAAAGACTATATAGATGTCTTTAAATAGGCTGATCCAAACCTTATTTTTAACAAGTGTAGAGTGAGCTATTGTAGAAGAGATTGAAAATTTTGTGAAAGATGTGAAGTATTGTGTAAAGTAGTTAAGATTTGGATGTTGCATGTGGAAGTTGGGAAGAACAAAATTTAGCAACCTAATGAAGTAGTGAAAGACCAAGAAAAGATATATCATATTGGAGATTAGATTAGAGATTGAATGGAGGAGATGCATAATCAAAAATTATAAGTTCAAATCAAAGGATTAGGTACTAAGTCAATTTTTAAAGATCGAATCAAGGAAAATCCCTTAATAGAGTGGTTTTAACACACCTTTGTAAATATCCTAATAGAGTTCTTACTTCATTGTAAGTGTAAAATTCTTTATTCAAGGTAAGAGACCTAATAGTCTTAAACTCTTTCAGAAGAGAAGACCCCTCACAAGGTAGATCATCATAAGTGATCAAAATGGTAACCCTAATAGGTTAACTTTGATACTATAGTAGTGAGTATTTGTGGGTGTCATCCCAGGCCCAATTTTTCCTTCACCTTAGAGGGTTTCTAAGTAACCAAATATTTTTTGTTATGCATTTACATTTCATGGATGTGATCGATAGTTAGATTTATTACAAAATTTGATTAATGTTATGCATAAACTAGATACGAGATGGTCAATATGGTGAATATAGTAAAGTTTTTTTGAAGGATAATTTTTCTATGGATCCTGATTTACCTACCTCTCTATATCTTAGTTTCTTTATTAAACTTCCAGCATATCCTTAAAATTTTATACCAATTAACTAGGTGAAACTGTGTGACAATATAAGAAAATGTCTATACTTTTTCCTTTATTATAATAGTAACAAATTTGAGGAGAATGATTAGGAAATAACCAAACAACTAGGAAAGGGTAAATTTTTTTTGTTTATTTGAAGTTTGAAATAAATCATAAGTACCCACTATTTTTCAAGAACTTAATATGTTTTGTTATAAATCACTTGTTAATTGATCACATTGAAATCACATCAAAATCTAGAAAGGAAGTTTAGAAAGAAGACAATTCATGTGTTATTTTAGAATACATAGCCTGAAAGTAAAGATAAAATAATTATAAGAATTTATCTATTGATGCACCTCAAAAATATTTTACACAAAATCATTAAGGAAGACTATAATTATAAATGAATAAGGGTCGATACAAATAGAAAAAAAGGTCACACAACCTACTATGATCTTTGCCTAAATAACAGAAATTTTTTACTTTGGAAATTATTAGCTATAATACACATTTTTTACTTGCTAGAAAATGTAGTTATTTTGGTTTCTACACATTCCAATGATCATGATTTTCAAGCCCTCATTCTACATATATTTATGACATTTTTTCTTTCTCTAATTTAGTTGAGCCATATTTTTGTGAAATCAAATAATAAAGTATTATTTTTACAATTGAGATATTGAGGAGTCCAACTTCCATATCTACTAAGAAAAAAATTAAAATTATTGAATAGGTAGTTAAATGGTCTATGAACAATAAACCATCTTCAACCCTAAAATTTACCCTTTATACAACACCATTCTCTCAATCTTGGTTTCTAATTCTTTTTCAATTTTGGACTAGTAGAGGCTCCTAAATCAACAACAAATTATGTATGTCTTAGCTATTTAGACTATGGAAAATATTCCTCCCAAAATAACTATAAGTGTTGTTTTTGGTTGTGGAAAGAACTCTTCCCAAAATAAAAAAATTCACCCCATCTATAAATAAATATTATCAAATGGTGTCTACCTCCTTGCTTACAAAATGCACATGGAGGTTTGTACAACTATTTCTTTCTTTCTGTTCCTTTTATCCACTAGAAAAGTAGGGTTTCTAAAATTCTTGTAAATGATATTAAACATGTTTTTTTATCAAAGTGATTGAATAAATGGAACCTAATATAGGGAAAAGGAAAAAATAGGAAGCAAAACCTTGGAGTCATAGCATCTATCCTTTACGTGAGTTGTCTAGTAATAGGCATATGTAGTAGGTATGTAGAAATCCAAATAAAGGGCTAATGGGTGTAAAAAAACAACATCAAAGAGTTTATTGATATGCACCAAAATATCCATTTTAGATAAGGGAGAAAATACATGTAAATAAGAAAATAAGATAGAGAATTTGATAGGCAGAGATAACAAATCATAATTTGATCATTACAAGAAAAAGTAAACTGATTAAGCCTTCCACCATGGCTTCCAAATCTCCTAGAAAATAGTCCTATCATATTAGAAAAAATAAAAACCTTCATCTTGAGAACATATACAAATTATTTTAGAGCCACTAGTGCATAATAAGTTTCCTTGAGTAAATTAAAATTAAAAAATTGTACAACTATGCTTTGAAATTATTGGTCATTACATTAACGGGCATATTTTTACATCATTATGAACGGGTAGTGTTACTAACATAAATTTATTTATTTCATTAACTACTATTGAAAATAAATTCATTATTGAATTTGAACAATTGAAATGAAATATACTCAATTGATGGGAAGGAAATTGATGGAAAGGAATGAGAGCCTATGAATGGATTATTAATTTTTTTGAAGACTATCCATGAAAACATACTCTACTTCACATAGCTAGCTATGGATCCTAAAAAATTTGTTGAATATATATATTTTCTACATTTCTTATGAGTTGAAGACCTACATAGGATTTGAGAAATACTCATTTTGTAAATATATGTACTAATTATGAAACCTACATATTGAAGCTTTAGATTAAATAATCTGAACTATAATAAAAATTCTAGAGCAAAATTGGCAACAACTTTTTTTAAAATGAGTTTAGAAGAAATCATAAATGACAATCATATAAGAAATATATTTTATGTAAAGTAAGAATTGGCAAGTAGGTAGAAATTCTATATTATAGCTAGCAAGAAAAATATGTTGATTATAGAGAAAAAAAGTTTAAAGTAGAATGAACAATCACCTCAAGAGTTGTAGTCCACATTTTTTATTTTCCATAATCATATCCTGCTACCAACCATGTCATAATTAATAGTCTTAAAAATATTCAGAAATCCTATTACAATAGAAGTATCTATAAATGACATAAAACCAAGTCAACATGTCTACATGTGCTCATTCTATTTTTCCTCAACATTGCCACATTCAAAACCAAAGCAACTTTTCTAAGGATAAAAAATGTATGTGCATAGTGAAATAATTGCCATGCTATGTAGTAGAATGTTTATAGAGTGTCAACCATCAATACATTAAAGAATACTTTTTCCACAATTTCCTCATCAAAAAGAAAAAGACCGCCAAAGAAAAAGACAATAACCAATAGGAGAAAAGGAAACAATTTTTAATAGAATTTAATAGAAATTTTTTACAAACTATAGAATAAGTAATTATTGTTAGAATTCCTAACAACTAGATTAATATGAAAAATGCATTCTTATAATAATAATAATCTATAAAGAAATATTACTATTAGTATATTTAATCTACTTGTATTGTTAATGGATAGGTTATAGTAATGGAAAAAATTATTCATAACCAATGTAGCAAGTGAAAAGTTTTGGTTGGCAACATCAACGTCATAACTTCATTATCCACCTTAATTTATTAAAACATGTGTAAAGAATGCCCAAATTAGAAAAGGTTAATTTTGTAAACCATGTACTATCCTTCAAGAAAATGTCGTGTAAACCATGTTATCCCTTCTTTTAGTGACCGATTGTTTCAAAATAATTATGTAATGGTTCATATTCTTTGTTTAGTGTGGAAATTTTGAATTAAACAATAAGTACAAATGAGAAATTTCTTAAGAAACCATAGTATTAGTTAGATTTTCTTTGATAGGGTTCTCTCCTTAATTTTTAAATTTTTGCACATATTAGGGTTAATTCTTGAAGTTGTACTTTTACTCAAACATTGGTTTCATCTTGGTTAGTTGATGACCTATATAATTGCACTCTTTTAACCTAGGTGGTGAGTTGTTTTAATAACCATTGATCTTCCTAAAGATATATGGCTCATGCTTTCTTTCAATTTGAAGATGTAATAAGTATAAACAAAGTGAGAATGTAAGAAGATGACACCTATCATGTGGGACTAATGAGATGTAAAAATTAGAAGATTTAATCTTAGCCATCAGTTCATGGTCTGATCACAAGTTATCATTATGTCGCTAAATCAAGTTGTGCAAGCTTTAACTAAAGCAAGAATGTGAGGTTCTGATGCTTGTATAGTGTGGGATCATTTTTTTTTGTCAGAATGCATCATTATCATATATCAGTGGTCACACAATGATCATTTATTAGATTAAAGATCAAGGGTCATGACATCCTCACAAAATAAAAATGATCAATGTTTAAGAAGTGTGAGAATGTAAGGGATTGTTATGTGTCCAAGTAGGTCCCCAAAAGATAGAGTAATATGCAATATTCACAACTATTGATCAAAGAGAAGATCAACAATCCTCATATGGTCACAAAATGAAGATAAAATCTTCGTAACCAAAGTGAGAAGATGAGAAGTTTCCATGTTTCTTAGTGGGACTGCATTACATTGAATAGGCTTAATAATGAACACATTTCTCAACTACAGATTTAGATGAAGATCCATGATGGTTGTATTCTCGCAAAATGAACATAAAGGGTTTTTAACTAAGGTGAGAATGTGAGGGAGTAACATGTGGAGTTGATGGGCCTAGTTTGTACTATGAGTTTCATAATGGATAATGTCAACATAAGGTACTACATGGCATGTTCTAATTTTCTCTTAGCATTTTGCATAATAGTATAGATATGTTTTCCCAGCATTTATATCAAAAGGTGTTCAAAGTTCAACTAAAGTGAGAGTGATAGGAAATGACACATGTTTTAGTGGGTCCTTTTTTTAAGAGGATTCTTAATATGACACAGATCTTTCCTAATCATCTGATGTAAGGTGGATTGAGGTTTGTCACTATCTCATAAAATGAAAGTGTTTGGGTTTTAGCCAAAGCAATAATTCTAGAAATCAACACGCGTCTCACTACATAAAAGGTGATGCAATATTAGATTTAAATTATAGCCATCATATTTTTCCTAGATCAATGAATAATTTTTAAATTTTTCATGTAACATACACAATTTAACTGTTAGAGTATTAATGGTGTTTCTAGGTAGCCTCATGTGAATGATTTTTTTATAAAGTTTGTAATTCAGTTCGTGATCTAGAATAATGCAAGACAAAATGAAAGTAAAGTAGAGATTGGATTTTCAGCCTCCATACTACAGACTATTCTAGACAAATATTTTTGATGAGATCAAAAGATTTGTGAATAAGTACCCTGACATTGCTGTGACAAGTTTTGAGTTTCAAATATTTTTTGAACTGATAAAATGCCTCCTCAAAGATTTTTTTGGAAAGATAGATTATCAACATAGGAATGCACGTGATAATTTCTTTAAATAAATTTGATTTTGTATAGATCAAACAATAAGAGAAAAGGATTTTGTCCCTAAAAACCCTAGACTAAGAATTGATGAGGGTTTCTATGACAAGGGAAATTGGTTGAGAGATGTGAAAACATCGATAGGAGGGTTTGTAGTTATCAATAAAGTGATTTTCATAAAGGAACCATGATACACCATTGAGAAATATTTGGGAGTTTAACATTGCGAAGTTGCTTGTGCAAGGTGTCTTCATGAATAATGATTTGCTAACAATGAAATGTTTGCAACCATTGATCAAAGAGAAGACCAACCATCCTCGTATTATCGCAAAAATTAGATACAATCTTCTTAACCAGTGTGAGAATAAAAGTAGTTTCCATTTGTCTTGGTGGGGCCACATTACATTGAATAATTTTAATAACAAGCATCTTTCTCAGCCACATGTTTAGATGAAGATCCATGGTGGTCATATTTACGCAAAATGAATGTAACAAGCTTTTAACCAAAGTGAGAATGTGATGGAGTGATATGTAGAGTTCATGGGCCTAATTTATATTATGAGTTTTATAAGGGATGATTTCAACATAGAGTACCACATGGCATGTTCTTATTTTCTATCTACATTATGTGTAACAACATAGATATCTTTTCCTAGCCATCAGATATATTTTCTTTTTGCATTATGTGTCACAGTATTAAGTTTGAATTATGGACATAATATTTGGAAGGAATCTTGGCAACAATGAATATAAGAATTTCCACATAACCCATCATAAATCTAAAATAAATACTGAATTAAAATCCACATGCAAGAGAATAGACAACATACCCACAAAAGTGGGACACAAGATATACCCTAGAAAATCCTCATTGAGGGAAAAACCTAGCCTCCAAAAACATCCATCAGCATGTATTATTCAGCAAAAATACCATTGTAATACAACCATGGAAGCCTTCAAAGCCATAGCCATCAACAAGAAATCCATGTGAACAAGCATGAATCCACACATCCCATGCCACGCTTACAAATTTAACAAATGCTCCCTTGGCTAACCTATCAAACCTTGTTCTACTCGAGTCTTGTCTTTTGCCTTCTCCTCATCACTCTAACAACTACACTTGTGGTTACTTATATAGTAGCAAGTCCTACAAAAAGACCAAGTGGTTTTACATAAACCATGTGCTAAAATCATGTGCTACCTAACCCATTGACCCCACATTTAATATTGAGCATTTAATTCTTTTTCCTGATATTAAATAATTAGATAAAATATTATCACAATGTTACAATACAACTTATCAAAAATATTCCATGAGAATATTTACATGTTGCACATCCATCTAGGTGGAACACTACATAATAAAATCTAAATCAAGCATTTGAATCTCAATGTGTCCAACCTATCAACATACAATAGTCAACCACAATCCTCTTCCATGACTATACCTAGTAACAACATCTCATCCCTTCTACATGAAGAGAAAAATAGAAAGTGATGTAATTTAGGATATAGACAACCCAATTCCAATCTACCAATCTAAATATGTATTAATAATTAAAGATCAATGGGCAAAGACAACCCATATCCAAGCCATAAATGTAACATGTAAGTATAGACCACTTACTACACAACTTGTAGACCCAAAAAGTTATCATATATATCCAAACCAAACACTAATAACCATATCATTATGAGACCAATCTAAACTATTAACTAAGTATACAATGACGTCAAATCTTAAATTTGCAATGCCATAAACTCAAAATGTTACCATTGTCAAAATATATGATAAACTATTTAGATCAATATTTTACCAAATAAATCATGCTTAACCTACAACAAATTTGAACCAATGTATAGAGCTCTCCAAGAGCTTTTTGTTGACTACTCAAAGTCCAAAATCTAACTCCATATGCCCAAGTCATCCCCTAATCTATGCTCTAGATAAATAACATATAACTTTTAGGCTCTTAAAACCTAACAAAATGTCCAAATCATAGAACTAAACCTACACCAAGTTGTACTACTCTGAATTAGATTTTCAATGCCTATAGAAATCTAAAATCCGATATCCTAAGAGAATGTTATGGTCATTTTACTAAGATAGTCCTTTTACGATTTTCAATACGATATTTTTTTCTAACAAAAATTTTGATGGGAATAAATTTGATGGCCATCATAGGCTAAATCTAGAAAACTCTTTAATTTCCTCTAAACACAACCAAACTAGGGTATATTATATATCAAAATTTAGTGAAACATCAACCTAGATCTAATGATGAGGTCTATTTTTACGCAGGAGGTCATTTCTACAAGCTAAACCCTAAAACCCTCATTTAAATGAAACATTCAAAAAATCCTTTTGACAAAAAAATTCACATGTCCAAATATTTTAACATCCCATCATAATAGCAAACCCAAAACCTTCAGATCTGCAATAAATAACTCATATTTATCCTCTCATGCATTCCCATGGATTTAATCTAGGGTTACAACAACACAATCATAGCTCTGATACCAATTGTAATGAAACTCAGGGACAAGGAATATAACCATTTCCACACAACCCATCATAAATTTGAAATAAATATAGAATTAAGATCCACATGCAAGAGAATAGAAAACATACTCACAAAAGTGTGACACAAGATATACCCTAGGAAACCCTCATTGAGGGAAAAACCTAGCATCCAAAAGCACCCATCACCATGTATTATTCAACAAAAATACCATTGCAATACAATCATGGAAGCCTTTAAATTCATAGCAATCACCAAATAGTCCATGTGAACAAGCATGAATCCACACATCCCATGCCATGCTTCCAACCTTCACAAATACTCCTCTAGCTAACCTGTCAAGCCTTGTCTCGCACGACTCTTGTCTTTTGTCTTCCTCTTGCCACTCTAACAACTACCCTTGCATTTTCTTATATAGTAGCAAGTATTATAAAACCACCAAGTAGTTTTACATAAACCTTGTGATAAAACCATGTGCTACCTAACCCACTGACCCCACATTTAATATTGGGCATTTAATTCTTTTTCCTAATATTAAATAATTACATTAAATATTATCACAATGTTACAATACAACTTATCAAGAATATCCCAAGGGAATCTTTACATGTTGCACATCCATCTAGGGGGAACATTACATAATAAAATATAACAATATTATGTAATGTGTTCAACACCCATTATCTCAACAATATTTTGTCCAAATCAATGTCTAGTTTTTAGATTCTTATTATAATATGCACAATTTGACTATTAGAGTATTAATTGTGTTCAAGGTAACCTCATGTGAACAAATTTTGCATAAATTTTGTAATTCTTTCCATTATTCAGTACAATGCAAGACATAACTGAATTAGAGTAAGAAGAGCTGGGATTTTCAGCCTCCATACTATGGACTATTCTGAACAAATTGTTTTGTTGAGATCAAAAGTGTTGTGAGTAAGTGCTCTAACATTATTGTGTAAAGATTTCACTTTCAAGTATTTTTGTAATTGATAAGATGCCTCCCCAAAGATATTTTTCTGGAAATATGGATTATCAACATAGGAATGTACTATTACAAGATAAACTTTCTTTTGCACTAATAGATAGACTTATTAATTCCCAATACAACAAGTGGACTTATACAACATGGGAGGCTGTTCAACCATGTCATGAATGTTGAAGGGAAAGGCTAGAAATTAGTCGAACAATTCCCCACTTAGCATTACCCAAGGAGATTCAAATATGTGACCAAGCTTTGATACCACTTGTTACAAGCTAGAGTCATCATTGCACCAAAAGATTGACCTATTAATGCCCGATACAACAACTAGACTTATAAAACACAAGAGGTAGTTAAGCTATATCATGAATCCTAAATGAGAAGGTTGGCAATTAGTCCAACATGTACATGATGATTTCCTAAAAAAAAAATCCCTTTTCTACAAATAAAATAATCAAAGGAAAGGAATTGGTTCCTAAAATCCCTAGACTAGGAATTTATGAGGGCTTCTATGACAAGGGAAATTGGTTGAGAGATTTGGAAACATTGATGGGGAGTTTCAAGTTATTTAAGAAGAGGTTTTTTGAAAGGAACCATGATAAACCACTAAACAATTTTTTGCAAGTTTGATAGTGGGAAGTTGGTTGTGCCAAGTGTCCTCATGGATGATGATTTGTTGACAATGTTAGATAAAATGTATCACCCTATGTTGTGGGTTGTGAAGAACCATGCTAGGGAAAAGATTTTTGGTGTAACTATTAAGGAGATCAGAGAGGTTTTCATGTTAAGCCCTAACCTTTCTTTTTATGAGAAGATTGATTTGGATGATTTGCAGTCTACGAATGATGTTCAAAGAACATATCTTCAAGGGGGAACACTACAAGAGAATTTTTCAAGTGTAGCGAATCTAATACTTGTAACATCCTCTACCCTAGAGCCCTTGTTAAAGAAATTTTAAACCCTAGGGCACATGCCCTCTATATTTCTCTTTGCAAGGTTTTTGGCATAGATGAGCAAGATCACATCCCAAGGTCCTTAATTTTTTTATTAGCTCAAACTTTGTAGTATAGAGTAAGCTCCATCTTTGATTTTGCATCCCATTTAGCTGAAGATATACAAAATGGGCTAAATGGCATAAGAAAGATTAAGGTTGATAAACCCTTTTCCTTGTGATAATTTTTGTTGTATATGTTCTTATACACAAGTGTTTTTAGCTATGCTAAAGACATGAATCTAGAGGAAGAAAAGGATGGAGAGAAGCTACCAGTTCAATTTTGAGTGTAGATATGACTTGGGAAGTTATAGATGCCAATTTTGTCCATTTTGATAACTATTTTCCATCAAAGATGAGGATGTTCTTAAGTGATGACAATTCTCAAATTCCCTAACCCTTACTAGTGCTGATCATGCCTAAGGACCATGCTAAGGGTCTTAATGTTAGTCACAATTGGGTAGACATTATCCCCTATTTCTACTATCTTTAGAGTGTATGGTTTCCAAGGGAAGTGCCATATCTTGCCATACCAAGTGCCCTTGAAAGAAGGAATATTTGAATTCTTATGGTAGATTGGAGGACTTGAAGAGAGGGAGATGGTGGGAAGATCTAGGAGGACAATCTTTCCAATTTTACTACGATTCACAATTTTGTGCTGGCCAAAGGAAGATGGAGACATTTGGGTAGGTTTCTTGTTAAATAAAAAATTTCCCAATCTCATTCTTTTTTTGTTGATTTAGAATGATTTTATGAAATTTTTAAAGAAAGGACTACGACCAAACCCTATGAGAAAATATATTACATTCCTAAAGATGTGACTAGAAATGGTTTTTCTCTATAAGATCAAGAAGTAAAGAAAGAAAAATGGAGACTTTATAGTAGGTTTTTTGAGTTTATTAATGCTTTAGATAGAAAGTATGACCCCTTAGCTGATATCAAATTTTGGGGAGATAAAGTGAATAAACTAATGGCACATTTTGTTGGGATCATTCAAACCTTAAACAAAAAGAGGGAAGCATTGACAAAAGTATACCAAGATTAGACCAAGGAGGTAGAGAGTAGAATTCTTAATAGAATTTTCATCACTCTAAGCAAATATACCCTCCAAAGAAAGGTTAACTATGTGCTTCCTAGGAATGTGGGTGTGTATCTTATGTCAACCTATAAAACACAACATTCTAAAAGCCCACCCTTAGAACCAGCAAAGAAAAAGACCCAAATTAGAAGAAGGATCCTTATCAAACATAGAAGAGTACTCTCCCTTCAAAACCCCAATTCATTTTGACAAATAAAAATTGTTGAGGAGGAAATTGAAGTAGATGGGTGGTCAAGATGATGTTCTAATAACCACATCAAAAGTAGAGCAAGGAATGCTTGAGGAACACCCAATGCAACTTTTAGCCTTAACTATTAAATATTTTAAAGGGAAGGAAATATACACTATTGTAGAAAAGGCTTCTAATAAATTTTTTGATGATAATGACTTTGTGAATTCTAGGGCTTTTATCCAATTTTGATGGAGACTCAATATTTCCAATTGTGAGGCAAAGTGTAAAAAGATAAAGGAAAAGCATATTGATAAACAAGATTCTTAAGTTGAAGAGGAATTAAAGGTTGAACTAATGGAGATCTTCAGTCAAATAAGGTTAGATCCTAACATAGGCAAAAGGAGGAATAACTAGGTCCAATGGCTCACCCAGCTATCCAAACCACCCTACAAGAGTTAACACAATAAAAAACACAACACAAAAATAGCAGCAAGGAGAGAGAACAAGATATTTTTATTTAATTCATCAAGTAAACAACATACATGCCTAGCTGTAAGGCCTTTTGCGTTATGGTCAGATATATAATACAACTTCCAAATCCATGATCTAGCTTCAAATTCACATTTCCAGACACATATCCTTCTCTTTCTAAACTCTCCCCAAAATCTACCTTTAATCTAAGCCTAAGAACTCTATTTATACTTGCCAAAATGGCTTACAAAACATTCTAGAACTTAGAGAAGCCACAAGTTAGCTCTCAGCAAATATAACTACCTATACCAAAATTAAATGCAAGAAAATTTGGCCCAAATAGGAACTAGACACAAACAACTCAGTACCCAGTGGATGACTCGGAATCAACTAGAAATTGGCACTCGACATCACTCGGCATCCACTGGAAACTAGCACTCGACATCAACTAAAAACTAGCACTCAACATCACTCAGCATCAACTGGAAATTGGCACTTAGCACCAACTAGAAACTGGTCACTCAACATCAACTAGAAACTGGTCACTCAGCATCAACTAGAAACTGGTTACTCAGCATCAACTGGAAACTAGTTACTCAACATCAACTGGAAACTGGTTACTCAACATTAACTGGCAGAATGAAAAAAAGTGTAGGATTCCAAGGAAACCTAGGATGCTCCTGCATCAAACAACTAGGTTTGAAAGAAATGATTCTCCTGAATCATTGAGATGTCCCAACCTGAGCTGAATCCAACTCAAGTTGAGAAATCCATGAAGCATCTTCAATAGGTTTGTTCTTTCACTTTGCCAAATATTCATAGCAATATTTTCTTCTTGTACTCTTGCCAACTCTCTGATCCAATATCTATTCAAATTCCTCAATCTATTTCTTAGGATAATCATCAGGTATAACAACTTCATCCTCTAACTCATGATACTTATATAAATCGACAATAATGAATATAGGAGATATATCCATGTCATCAAGAAACTCAACTTCATAAGCATTACCTCTATCAAACTTCTTTAGGATCTTACAAGGTCCAAATTTCTTCATCTTCAGCTTTCTATATGTTCCAACTAGGAATCTTCCTTTCTTTAGATGAACCATCACCAACTTGAAAATCATGGTGTCTTCTAGACTAATCAGCATTCTCCTTATACTTCTAATTGCTTTGTTCCAACCTCAACTTCACTTCTTTATGAAAATACTCTATAAAATTAGCAAATTCTTCTCCTACAGTGCTTCTCTTTTCTTCACTAGAAACATCTCTCAAATCTAATATACCTCTAGGATGCATTCTAGTAACAATCTCAAAAGGTGTCTTTCCTGTACTCCTATTCACAGAATTGTTATATGCAAATTTAGCTTGTGCTAATACCATCTCCCAATTGCTCTCCTTATTTCCAACTAAACATCTCAGCAAATTACCCAAGCTTCTATTCACAACCTTTGTCTATCCATCTATTTGTGGATGGAATGTAGAACTAAACTTCAATTCAGTACCCATCTTCTTCCACAAAGTCTTCCAAAAATAACCAACAAACTTATTGTCTCTATCTGAAATAACGCTTCTTGGTAATCCATGCAATCTCACAATCTCTTTAAAGAAAAATTCATCAACATGCTCAGCATATGATGTCTTCTTACATGGTATGAAATGAGCCATCTTAGAAAATCTGTCCACTACAACAAATATAGAATCATATCCCTTCACTATTTTAGGCAATCCAAAAACAAAATGCATACCAATGTTAGTCCAAGGTTTCTTAGGAATAGTAATAGGTGTATACAAACCAATATTTTGACTCACTCCTTTTGCAACTTGACAAACTCCACAACTCTTTACAAATGTTTGAACATCTTTATACATTTGTGGCCAATAATACTTCTCTTTTAGCAAACTCAATGTCTTATCAATTCCAAAGTGTCCAGCTAATCCACCACTATGCTTTTCCTTAATCAAATTCAACCTCATAAGACTTCTAGGAATACACAACTGAATACCTTTTAATAACATACCTTCTTGAATGAAATAGTCATCATACTTACTTATGTGATCTATTAGATTTTGTACTCTACACTCTCTCCATGCCTCAGAAAAATTAGGATCAACATCATACAATTCTTTCATTTCATCAAAACCAAGAACTTCAACCTTCATTTCAGTCAACAAATAACATCTTCTACTCAATGCATCAACAACTTTGTTAGTAACTCCACTCTTATGCTTGATCACAAATGTAAAACTCTGCAAGTACTCAACCCACTTCATATCTCTTTGATTCAATTTATGTTGACTTTTCAAGTATTGTAAAGCTTTATGATCAGTATACAACACAAACTCCTTAGGCATCAAATAATGTCTCCACTTCTTCAATGCTTGAACAATGGCATAAAATTCTTGATCATACACATAATATTTCCTTTTAGCATCATTCAACTTTTCACTAAAGAAAGCAATAGGCTTACCTTCTTGACTTAATATAGCTCCTACTGCATTCCCACTTGCATCACAATCAACTTGAAATACTTTGTTGAAATCAAGTAAAGCCAATACAGGTAATTCAGCAACCTTTTGTTTCAAAGTCTCAAAACTCTTATCAGCTCCATGTGTCCACTTGAATTCCTTTTTATCTCCCCTCATTGTTTCAGTCATAGCATTACAAACAACACTGAAATTCTTTTTTAACTTTTTGTAAAAACTAGCCAAACCATGAAATGATCTTACCTCACCCACATTCTCAGGTGTAGGCCATTCCAAAATTACTTTAACCTTCTTAGGATCCATCCTCGATCCATCAGCTGAAATCACAAATCCTAGATACACAATCTCCTCTTGCATAAAAGAACACTTTTTTAGATTGATCAACAACTTTTCCCCTTTCAACCTCTGCAATACTTGTCTAATATGCCCAAGATGTTCTTCCTTAGTCTTGTTAAATATCAAAATGTCATCCAAAAAAAAAATCACAAATTTACCCAAAAATCTTTTTAGAACTTCATTCATCAACCTCATGAAAGTTTTAGGTGTATTAGTCAAACCAAAAAGGCATAACCAACCATTCATACAAACCATCTTTTTTCTTGAAAGAAGTCTTCCATTCATCACCTTCTCTGATTCTGATATGATGATAGCCACACTTCAAATCAATCTTGGTAAAATACTTTGCTCCACTCAAACAATCCATTATGTCATCCATCCTTGGCATAGGAAACCTATATTTCACTGTTATCTTGTTAATGGCTCTGGAATCAGTAGACATTCTCCATTCTCCATTCTTTTTAGGTGCTAATACAGTAGGTACAACACATGGACTCAAGCTTTCTCTGATCAAACCTTTCTACAACAACTCATTCACTTGTTTGTTAAATTCTTCATTCTCTACAGGTGTCAATCTATATGGTGCTTTGTTTGGAAAACTAGCTCCGGGAATTAGATCCATACAATGACTTATACTTCTTATAGGAGGTAAACCATCAAGAATATCTTCAGCAATAATGCCTTTATACTCACTCAACAACTTTGAAATTTCTCCTAGCACTTCGTCAATACTACCATCTGTCACTTAGTCACCACTGATTGGCACTCAGTGAACATTATTTTTTGGCTCTTGATCTCCATTGACAAAACTCAATTTTCTTGGAATTATAGAAAAACAAACATAATTCTTCTTCACTTCCTTTTCAAATTGTTTCCCATTAACCATGTAAATTTTTATAGCAGTACAATTAAATTCATCTGGACTTTCGATCAAAGGCAACAATGTTTGTTTCTTCCTATTTACCCAAAGAGTATATTGATTCAATCTTCCATCATGTACAATATATCTATCATATTTCCAAGGTCTACCTAACAAAATATAGCAACAATCCATGGGCATAATATCACACAATACTTCATCAAAGTAATGTCCAATTTTGAACTTCACAAGGCATTGTTCACTTACCAATATCTTATGCTCATCTTTGATCCATGAAACATGATAAGGTTTGGGATCTTTCGACCTCTGCAACTGCAACTTTGTAACCAGCTCTTATGATGCCAGATTTGTAGAATTTCCACTATCAATGATCACTTTATAGCATTTTCTAGCCATCTTACATCTTGTCTTGAAAAAACTTCTCCTTAAAGCAGGTTCCTCATCACCTCCCTTATTACATAAGGTTCTTCTCACCATCAAATTTTCTCCAACCTCAAGTCCACTTGGTGAACTCATAATGTCTTCTTGAATCATAGCATTTCTATTATTCTACCCACCTTTAGAAGATGTACATTCAAAGGATCTATGCCCTTCTTTACCACATCTAAAACAGTTACCATGAAATCCACCTCTAGAATAAGAATTACCTCTTCCTCGGTAAGAATTAGTGCCTCCTCGGTAAGAATTACCACTTTTCCATTTAGTCTTGCCTTTTTCATCATTCTTCCATTTAGATTTTCCTTTATCCTACATAGAACTTTCAGATCTTCCATCTTCTCCATAAGATCTACCTCTGCCTCTCTAGAATCTACCACCTCTACCTCTCTATCTTTGTTCATGCTTCTTTGTGAAGATCTCCTTAGCTTTCAAGGCATATTGATATGCTTCTTCCACACTTTATAGCTTCACAAAACTTATTTCATCTTGTATTCCATATCTCAATCCATTAATGTACCTTGCAATTTTCTCAACATCATCATCCACATGTCCTGATCTGATGTCTAGTCTACAGAATTCCTCAGTATACTCTTTCACAGTCATGTCTTTTTGCTTCAAATTTTGCATCTTTCTTAACAAGCTAACTTGGTAATTAGTAGGAAGGAATTTTTTCTTTACCTTGTTCACCATCTTTGGCCAAGTTTTGATCTTCTCCTTTCCTCTCCTTTGTCTATTAGTTTTCAAGTGCTCCTACCATAGAGATGAATGACCTTTCAGCCTAGTGACTGCAATCTTCACCTTTCTATTATTAGGAGTGTTTTCATACTCAAAGAACTTCTCCATATTAGAGATCCAATCCAGCACAACATTGGTATCCAATTTTCCATCATAAGAAACTACTTCTACAATAGGCTTTGAATTTTCCCTGGACAATACTCACAACAATCTTTCCTCATCTTGATCTTCTTCAGGTTCTGGATTATGGTTTGGTCCTGTTGCTTCATCATCACTTACATCATCAAGATGTGCTCCTCTCCTCTAGGATATCTCCACAACATCTAATCTGGCTACAATTTTGTCTCAACTGATCCAATAATGCACTATCAACATTATTTCCTCTACCACGAACCATCTTTAAAAATTAGGTCCTTGCAAGATCATAACCCTCTGCAAGTTATAGGTCAAATTTGCAAATCTTCCACCCTACAACCAAATCCAAATTAGGGTTCTACACGATCCAATCTCTACAAGGATGAACCTCAGGCTCTAATATCAATTGATGTAGGTAAAAGGAGGAATAATTAGGGCCAATGGCTCACCCAGCTATCCAAACCACCTTGCAAGAGTTAACATAGCAGAAAACACAACATAAACACAACACCAAGGAGAGAGAACAAGATATTTTTATTTAATTCATCAAGTAAACAACATACATGCCTAGGTGTAAGGCCTTTTGGGTTATGGCTAGATATAAAATACAACTTCTAGATCCACAATCCAGCTTCAAATTCACAATACTTGACAAAATGGCTTACAAAATGTTCTAGAACTTAGAGAAGCCACAAGCCAGCTCTCAGAAAATATAAGTACCTATACCAAAATTAAATGTAAGAAAAGTTAGCCCAAACAAGAACCAGAGACAAACAACTCGACACCCAATGGATGACTCAGCATCAACTAGAAACTGGTACTAAGCATCGCTCAACATCCACTAGAAACTGGCACTCGGCATCAACTGAAAACTGGCACTCAGCATCACTCGGCATCAACTAGAAACTGGTACTTGGCACCAATTGGAAATTGGTCACTCAACATCGGCTAGAAATTGGTCACTCAACATTAATTGGAAATTGGTCACTCGGCATCAATTGGAAACTAGTCACTCGCAATCAACTAGAAACTGGTCACTTGGAATCAACTGGAAACTGATTACTCAACATCAATTGGAAACTGGTTACTCAGCATCAACTGACAGAATGAACAAAAGTGTAGGATTCCAAGGAAACCTAGGATGCTCTTGCATCAGATCCTACTTATTATAAGAACATGACAGGGTTTCTCCTATTGCATATGCCAATTTGAAAGAATTATTTTGATTTTATTGTGTAATCTAAAAAGGTCCTTTCTACAAAGACTCAAACTTGGAATGCATGCCTCTTGGCCCATGTTTCTTATCCCATAACAACACGAAGACACATCCCATAATTTTTCTAGGCCTTGCTCTTCTATCAAATAGTTTCTCTATCCTCCGTTGATGTTTAGTAATCTTATCAACCATCTCTTATTTCTTTTCTTACAGTTTAGTAAGATACAGGATCCTCTTCTCTAACCAATCTTGGAAGAAATCATCTTCAATTGTAGTTTCAATTCAAAAGAAGCTAGTTCTAATGGGAGTGGAAAGTTAGCTTCTACTCTATACATCAATTCAAAAGGTGAGATCCCAATAGCTCTTTTAGGTGTTATCCTATCAGCCCATAAAGCATCATGAATTTTCTTATGCCAACCTTTATGATTATCTGAGACCAATTTCTTCAAAATATTAATCAGATTTTTATTACTAGACTCACCCTACTCATTTCCTCAAGGGAAATAATCAAAGGAATTTCCAAATTCAATACCATTATTACTGCAAAACTCAATGATCTCTAAAGAGGGAAAATAAGATGCATTATCCAATACTAACTTCATAGGAACTCCAAACCTGACCAAAATATGTTCTTTCAGGAACTCATATACCACTTCTAAGGAATTCTTCTTCATTGGCCTAGCTTCAACCCATTTTCTAAAATAATCTATAGCAATTGGTATATACGCATGTCCTTGACCAGAGGGAGGATTAATCAAGCCTATAAAATTGAAACACCATTAGTGGAAAGGAGTTCCAATTACTGCTAGCCTAAGATGTAAGGTAGCCAACTGAGGTAAACTAGTAAATAGCTTGCACTTTTTACAATTAGCAACCCACTTATATGCATCTTTAAACATACCAGGCCTATAATAGCATTGTATCAATATTTTGAAGGCAATGATAGTGCTAGAAAAATATCCTCCACATGCTTCATCATGAATAGATCCTAACAACTTCACCTAATGTTCCTTGTCCACACATCTCATAAATATTCCATCAATAGCTCTATTATACAAGACATCATCATGAGTTACATATTTCAAGGCTTTAGTTTCTAGATCTCTTGTTTTCTTAGTAGTCAATCTATCAGGGTGTTCACCATATGTGAGAAAATAAGCAATGTTTGAGAACTAGGGATCTTGAAGACTTACAATAAGAACTTTTTCAATATCTTGTTCTTTCCTTTATTGATCCTCTGCTAAGGCTTTACAGAGTGCATTTCCTCTAATAAGTTTGGTTGATTTTATTTCTATATCATATTCTTGAACTTTGGCTATTCAAACTCCTCTATTATACAACCAACATCTTGTTGTGTCAAAATACTTTTCATTGTAGGATCTGATACAAATAATACTCAAAGAGAATGCAACACATAAAACCTAAAAATTTTAAGGGCTCTCACAACTACATATGCATTCTTTTCCATTTGAGAATATCTTAGTTCTCTATTCTTTAATGGTATACTCATGAAAGCAACTAGAACCTATATTTCTCTCTGTTCTGAGGCATAAAAGTAGATGATGAACTCTTTGGTGTAGTTATAATGAACAAGCAGAGGGGATTTGGTAATGGAATTCTTGATATCTTCAAAAGCCCTTTTTCCAACATCACTTCATTTAAAATTTTTATTTCCTTTCATCATATCAACTATACATTTAACTATTTCAAAGAAATTAGGATCAAATCCTCTTAAGAAATTTACCTAACTAAAGAAGGAATTCATTCTTGTTTTGCTCAATGGTAGTCTTAATTGTTGAATAGCTTTAACCCTATTTGGATCAATCTTTAGTCCTTCTTGATATACAATATGACCAAGAAACTTACCTTTTGTAACACAAAATACTTATTTCTTGGGTTCAGAGAGATATCACATTCTTTGCATCTTTGCAACACCTTTTCTAGATCCTTGATATGATCTTTCCTCTTCTTAAAATTCATTATCAAATCATCATGATATATGACAATAATTTTATCTTTCAAACCTTCAAAAGAAAAATTCATACCATGCTGAAATGTTGCACCTGCATTGATTAGACCAAAGGGCATTCTATTGTAGGAAAATGTATGCCACAGTATGGTGAAATAGTATTTAATTGATCTACTTCATTTGCTTGGATCTGATTATACCCTAAAAATCCATCTAACATGGACATCATTTTTGATCCTACAACTATTTGTAAAAGATGATCCATATTAGGGAGAGTAAAATTTTCTAAGTGAGGCTTGATTTAGATTTGTAAAATCTATAGAAATTCTTATTTCTCCATTCTTTTTTCTCACTATTATAATATTAGCCAGCCAAGTGGAATGATGAATTGGGTATATAATCATGGCCTGCAACATTTTGTCAATTTCCTTGAACATTGCCCCTTCAACTATAGGACTATAATTTCTCTACTTCCTCCTAAATGATGTTGCATCTTACATAAGAGGGATTTCATGTTTGAACCTCCCACCCATGAAATTCTTTAGGTCTTCATAACTCCAAGCAATAACATCCTAAATTCAATAAGTAATTTCTTGATCTCTACCCTCTCTTCTACCGTGCAACATTTTCCTATTTTTATCACCTTGGGGTTAATCTATGTTACTATGTTTATTCCATCATATTCACCACATGTACTTCCCTTGTTATCTCTTTCTCTCTTTATATATGCATCATATTTATCAAAGAGTCTCTCTAAAGAGATTAAATGAGATGGAATCTTATTACTTTTCAACTAAGACACATTGGATCCTATCTTCTTTTCATCTCTTGCCACTAAATCACCACCATTGATATTAGTGCTTCCTTCAAAATACAAACATTCAACAGGATCTTCTCCTTCAATGAATTTGATTATTTTTTCATCATCATGAAATACCTATCATGACTCCTTGTTATTAGGGACATGAGGCCTGAATAGAACTTCTACCTTATAGGTTTGATTTTTGAAATCAGGGTGTGGTAGGAGCAATGATGCAGAGTTTTCCAAAGAGTCAGCTCTTGAATTGAATTCTCTAAGTACTGATGTAATTGAGAAGGCATCAAAATCCTTAATTTCATCCCACACCTAAATATGATGGTTTCTCAATCTTGAATTCTTCATTGCATATTGATTTCTGACTTGTCTTACTACCAACTCTACATCTCCTTGTCCTTTAACCATCTTAACTCTCTTTTTTTTCTACCATTATACCAAGAAGTAGAGCTTCATATCTACAATATTATTAGTATTTTTGAAATCCAACTTATAAGAAAAACAAGCCATTTTTCCATCAGGTGATATCATTACTACACCTTCAACTTAGCCAAAATTTGCATAGTTGTCATCAAATTCTAGTGTCCACAATTGATCACCTTTATTTGGTTCTAATTCTTCTAAGATCTTAGAGGTACCAGAGAACAACATATAATTGCCAAACTGCATTTCATGATACAACAGTTGAGATCTAGGATCGTCTAATTTCAAAACAGCAAATTTTTCTTTCTCTTCTTGTTTGAGCTTGACTTTTTTGTCTCTAACTTGTATAGTGGCACTAGACAGATCTAATTTTATTTCTCCCCCAATTTCTTTGCTCCATAGTTTTTAGGGATGTCTGCTATGAGAATGGTAAGTTCCAATCTCTTAGAGGGGTAAGCAGTTGAGCATCTTTAATCTGCCCTAGCAATGACACTTGTTTAGCATCCATTGAGTAGCATCTACCAAAAGTTTTAGTTAATGGAAGACCTAAAGCTTTGGCTATAGAGGCAGGTATTACATTATTAAAGGCTCCTAAATCTATGATGCAATTACTCAACCTATTTTTATTTATGAACAAAGAAATATAAAAAGGATTTTAGTTTTTGATTTGGGCAAGTAGCTAAAATAGTGGATTCTTCTTCTTGAAACAATCTAGAAATTTCAAAACCTTGATTATCAAAAGGAGTTCCATTAGTGCTAGCCTTATTATGATTTTCAACATTGATATTAATATTAGCATGATTTTTCTCTTTACTATTACAATGCTCAACTAATCTTTTCAATTGATCAGGATTAGATTTCAAATAATCAATTGGAGAAATTTTAACTCTTGTTTCTTCACAATATTGTACTATGTCAAAGGAATTAGCAAACTTACCTTTGTACTCCTTTGGTGAAGATGAAGCTACTATGCCACTATCCTTATCAAATTTATTTGATGGTGTATTTTTTTTGATAGGGACTAAATTATTTTTCTAATTTCTATTATTCTAACCTCTGGTCATTACTGTTAACTAAGGTCCTTCTAGATTAGCAAAAAAATCTCCTCCTAATTTTGAATCTAACTCATACTCCAAGAAATAATTTTTAGAGTTGCAAAAAGGAGCATGATCATCCTCACTTTTAGGATATTCAATTGTTTGTTCTTTGATATCCACCATCTATCTATATTTGATCATATCAACACATATGTCTTCATCATGATCTACCGTTAGGTGAAAAGAACATATATTTTGCCTTTTTGGACCAAGTTCAATTGCTAATCTCTATTGAATAGGGTGTATTTTCAATTCTTTACTTCCATTTGTATTTTTGTAACCTTCTTGATGAGTTTGATAAGCAAGTCTATTTATTTGTTTATTTAATGAGATAAGCTCATCAGACAACTTTCCAAGCATGGCATCTGTATTATTGGAAGTGCTAGCTATATGACTCATGGTTTTAGATTGAAACTCTCTTTTCCACTTACTAGAGGGTATAATGTCATCATCCATCTCTAGAGTTGGTGTTTGAGCAACATGAAAATTGGCTAAATTTGCTCTTCTAATCTGGTATCTTTGATAAGGTGTCATGGAGCTAATTTAGAAATTTTTCTTATTATAATCACTAGGTGCACTTGCAAAAAGAATTCTTTTAATAAGTTTATTGAATGTTTCATTTAAATCTCTCATGGAAACTGAGGTTTCTTTCTTTATTTGTGTCAATTGTAACAACAAGGTTTGTGCATCTTTCTGTGCTTTTGTATCTTTTCTCAAACCTTTATTTCATGATGTTCCAATTTCTCATGCATCACCAATGTGTCAAAAAACATTTTGACTACTACATCTTCATGTTGAGGATTTACTACACTACAAGATTTATTGAAATCACTCAAGTGTTGTTCTATAGAAGTAGAACCATCTCCATTAAAACATGGAAAGTTTATTTTTATGCTCTTGGCAGATCATTATTAGCCCTAAGGGAAAGAGGACCAATAGAATTTCCCCAAGGTTGTGCCATAGTTGTTGGTACAATATTTTGATTTGCCAAAAAAGTAACAGAAAGTGGAAGTGTTGCACTAATCAACAACAAAGCATAAAAAGTAGGAGGAATGGAATTTATAACAACTAGAGAAATAGAGGATTGACTTCTCTAGGTTCTATTAGGAGGAACAATTGCATATAAGAGAGTATCTTGAAGTTTTTTCATTATGGGTTCCCTTGCACATGTTCTTCCTCTTTTGCAAAGGTCTTCTAGGATAGGAAAGTTAGCCTTCTTGAGTTCTTCCTATATTGGTTCAATTTTTCCTTTCTACTTGGCCCTCCTGGTATATTTGGAATCTAGAGTGTATCAAATGGTGTTTTAAAAATTTATCTTACCAGTCTTCAACTTCAACTTTAAAATTTCTATACTTAAGATCAATAGATTGAGGCTATAAAATAGTATCAAGTTCTTAAGGAAAGCACTTGAATACCACAAGTCCTTTTTTGGAGCTCAAATATATATTTAGATTATAACTAGCTATAAAGGGAAATTCTTTAGAACATTCATCTATCTCCCTAGTAGAGTCATCAAAAACTGTTGTTTAATAGTTTGTCCTCTTATTAGATTTGATAATCTTGACTCTTTGATACCTAAGGTTTGGAGAGACAAAAGGATGTTCACCAACAAATGTATTAGTGTATGTATTCTATCATTGCCTTCTGAATTGATTAGGTATAGCTCCCTATGATTTGCAATAATATGCAATGAATATATTTTTATGAGATCATAAGTCTTAACCTGAGAGTAGTAAAGGATAAAAAAATTATTTGTATCACAAACAATTTAGGAAAAATAGATTGGGACAAACTATCACATTGAATGGAATGATTGTAATATATTATCAAAAGATTCCTAGATCTTACTCTTAACCTAAATGTAGTGTTAATCATCTAAAGAAAAGAGAAATGGAAAAAGAGATGTACATGAGGGAAAATGGAATTGCTTTGACTACTAGACTTAATGAAATGGAATTCAACAAGTTACTAATAGATTCAGACACATCTATCTTTCAAATCCCAATGAAACTTTCTAACAAAATATGAAATGACAAAAACAAGAAACAAAATTATATATGGGGAAGGTGAATGGAATCACTTTCACTGCAAACATAAAAATGAAATGGAATCCACCTAATTATCATAGGTTCACATACAATTGTCCTTCAACTCTTATGTAGAACTAATCTAAGAATGGGTAACACAACATGACCACTAAACAGAAATTAAATGGAATTACAAACTCATTCACCATCAATTTTGCCAACCTTTTCATTATTAACTAAGGTTAGATTTATAGCTAGATGTTATCCTCTCTAATTATGGTAGAACAACAGTCATATATAGAATATAAAATGAGGATGAAGTGTTATATTATCCAATAATATGACCAAGCGGCATCTTCTTCATCAATGATTCTGAATCAGAGATATTCCTAAAAACACTCCATGACTTTTCAGCTTCTTGCGATCTTTAGAAAACCCTATGATAACACTTTTTTCTTCATCTTTGATCATTTCACATCAAATATGAATGATTCATATTCCAATTTTTATTACTAGTTTAAACTTCCATCGTTGATCTTAGAACCTATAATCACGATTATATTATGAGAAACCTCGTTATGTCTTTCTTTTGTATTTCCTCTATGGGGCCTCTATGTACAGATGTCTTCATGTTGATTTATCTCTATAATTAATGATTGAGAAAAATTTTATAATAACAAAGTGATGTACATAAATCTTATTCCAATTACACAGTGTTAACAAAATGATGTTAGTCTCTTTTCTTTATGGTGCGTGTCCACTTTTTCTAGCTAGGTGCATTGTGGTTGATAGGTGATGTCATATCATTGTGTGAAGGATTTGACATGGACTTTTTTTGATTTACGACTAAGTTCTAACTGTACCTTATGAAAGGTGATAACCCACAAGACACGTGTTGATCCATCGCCATGTCACTAAGAATAAAAATCGAGTAACTCTACATAGCAAGATAATGATGAGCATAGATCCATCTTGATTTGATGATGGTCATTTAAAGATTTTAACTCATTATTTCCCTTTGCATCATGGTTCGGCTTTCCAGTTATATACCTCATGCCATATATGTGCTAGTACTTTATTAATTGAAGAATATAACATTGGCTTATCTATACCCTATGGAATATAATGGGCACATAGGACACATTCGTTCATGTTGCTTTGCTACATAAATTAATGTACAAGCATCTCTATATAGCGACATTGCTACCTCCATAGATCTTCTTTGATTTGATGGCTCAAGACATCTAACTTTCATTTGAATAGGACCCAATATGATAGGTAAGCATCTAACTTTACAACTTGGTGATGTGGATGATTAGACATGTTTTGATTCATTGAATTGATTTCCAACTTTGGTCTTCACCACCTTTGGCCGTGTTCTTTCACCATTTCTACATTTTTTAACATTCATTTTGCATTGAATTCAATTGATTTCATTTGTATCTCATTCTCACAATCTACACTTTGTCTTTAAGCCTTAGTATTTGATATTTATGTACTATATTTTCTCTTTATATGCCCATACTTTCTTCATCCTACCTGCATCAATGCCTTTAATGAAATACTTGATCATAGAATTAGGGTTTCTCAGAGATTTGTAGAAATACTTTCATGAGGATAAATCTTTTTTTCCACATGATTGGGAATAAGGAACATATGAATCTTTAGAACATTTAGACCTTCTTCTCATTAGGAAAAGCATGAAGAAACCCTTCTAAAACCCTAATCACATAGCTTTTGATTGATGCATTGCTCATATGATTTCTACACTGATTATTCCAAGGAATGATCAGAAGGAAGATCATCCTATAGGCAATCTAGACTCAGATTCAAGACATTGACACTTGACTTGATTCAAAACCTTATGTCTTGAAAGATATAGCCTAAAACTTGGGCAACAATAAAAAATGAATAAAGTTGGTTGTTCATCCTAGATCTTGTCTCTTCTTTCATCTCCATTCTATTTTCTAAAATTTGATACCAAAGTTTTTAGGTGAAATTTGAGTATACTAGGCTCTTAGGTGAAATGTTCAATACCCCATTACCAGAAGAGAGAATACACCATGACAAAATTGTCTCTTTTATAGGTGATACTACTTTTAGACCTAATATGTCTAAGGAGATAAACAAGAGGTAGGCGCATAAGAACACTCTAAATACTAGGCCAAACATAGATCAAGTTCCATAAATTGAAAGAAATTTCATAGATCTAGATGATCTAGTGGATTTAGAGACCACCTCTACTTACCTTGATGAATTATTGTTTGAAATTGAAAAAGTTAGAAGGAAGGTTGTAGAGGAATATACCAAATGCATTCATTTGGAGAAAGAAAAGGAAGTGATCATCATGAATGCTCTCATAGAAAGAGAAAGATTTCTTAGATGGATGGATGCTCCAAAGGATAAAAATAGGAAGTTAGAAGAGAAATCCACCACTTTGCATTGAAGCATCTTTGGAGATTTGGAATAGATGAGGTCAAATATCCACAAAGAAGAATGCCTTCTAAAAGAGAAGGAAGGACCTATCATTTCTCAAATCCAACCCTTTAAACATATAGAAATTTTTTTTTATAGATCTCACCATCAAGAATCTTAAAAAAGAAAAGAAAAAGGTAGTGGGAATACAAATTAATGAGCCTCTTGATCCTCTAAAAAATAAATTTATGTCAAAGATTAATTTTAAGTTAGAAAGAGAAAAAAAGGAAAGGGAAGATCTTGTTAAAGTGCTAGAGAAAGTTGAAAATATGGTTGAGGCCATAGAAACAAGGAGAAAGATGCATTTACTTAAATCTACTTCTATTTTAGCATCTTGGCCAAAAAATCTCTTAGAGCATATATCTTTTGTTCCTACTTATGGACCTATCATAAATAACCAAAGTTTTTCCCAGTCCATACTGACCTCTTCTTCCACTTCTACTAGCCAAATAACCTCAACTCATCAAGTTAAAATCTCCATACAGACCTAAGGAACTAGACCAATCTTCAAATATTTTAGGTTTTCAAAAGAGACCTATTTATATAAAAATATATTAAAAAATGTCCTTTGTAGGCATCCCTAGCTTTCCTCATCCTATCTCTAATGACTTGAGAGATAAAGTTACTAATTTCTCATGAAATAATGCCATATCTAGTGAAGAGCATCTTAGAAAGTTCATTGATATGCTAAATGATAATGAAGTGGAGCATGAGGATGTTGTCATGAAAGTGTTTTTGTATTCATTCACTAAAGATACAAGAGACTAGTTCATAAGATTTCCTAAGGATAGTATTGGTTCATGGGATGATCTAGAGAAGCTTTTCAATGAGCAATATTCTGACAATACTAATGCAAGATTCATGTTGAATGAATTTAATAATATCAAGAAAAAACAAAATGAGTCAACATTTGATTTTAATGTAAGATTCTATAAAGGAAAGTATAAATAATTTCAATTTATGAGGCTAGGTGAGAATGTGTGTATCACTACATATTTCAATGTGGTTTTATAGAAAAATGGATTATATTCTGAGAAACAAAGATCCCAAGACATTAAGAGATCCTTTTAGGGAAACTATCAACATTAAAAATAATTGAAATGCTTCTAGAAAATTAGGAATAAGAGATGATCCCAAATTGTTTAATCCTGGGGGAAATAGGAAAGAAGGTGATAATCCTATTACCACCAAAAAATATGAGGATGACAAGATGGATCATGTCTTGAATTTTCTTAAGAATTTAATTCCACAAGGGAACCATGAAAATAGGCCTAATTCTTGTGAGAATTTATAATTCAATTTCAATTATAGGGTATGTGCAGGATCATGGTCAACCAAACTATGCTTTAAGTGGCAATAAAAAATGAGAAAATCAGGGTTATGTCAACTTGATGTGTAATTTTCTACTTGTCAATAAATTTATATCAAAAAGTTGAAAGAAAATAATCTCTAGCAAATTAAATCTAGTTTCTAAACTACTAGGACTTGTCTCAAAAAAATAAAAATTGATTGGTCAAAATTTTGAATATTAATGCAATATTACAAAAATTTCAGAACAAAAATAAGAAGTAGATGTATGTCTGACCACCTTAATCAAAATCAAATGATAATATTTTTAAATACTATTCTAGATATAATAGTACACTCATGCTTGGATGTGACACATATTTTGGGGTATTTTTATTCTAAATAAATAATAATTAAATAATTTTTGACTTTAGTATTTTTGGAATAAAGAAATCTTGTGTCTGACCACCTTAACCAATTCAAAACTCTGCAAAATTCAATTTTTCATTTTTTTCTTTGTAGTAAAAGAAACATATAATGTGATGCATCTTTTGGATTTAAAAAATGTTGTATCATTTGAAAGTTATAGTTTTTTTTCAAGTAGTTTGTCAGTTGGTACTTTATATGTAACTCCATTAAAAAATAAGTAATAATTACTTACTAAATTCATAATTTGAAAACCCTTAAAATTATGGAAAGACAAGAACATTATTAAGAAACCCTTTTCATTTCATCAAATTTTGGTAAAAACAAAGTCATCAGCTACATGTTTGAAGTAAAAATCACATAAAAATAGGCCAAAAGCACATTTTAAGGATGTTTTTAAAGTTGACCATATAGGTTTGGTATCAAAAGATACTGTAGAAATTATAAGGATATCAATTGTTTTCATTTCGTATCAGGGTAAGTGGGAAAAAAGTTAGAATAGATTTTGAAATGGTTTGAGATATTTCAGAACTACAAATTTTTTAGATCGACACTTTTTGGCACACCATGATCCTGCACATACATTATAATAAGCAAACTAGATTGTAGAGCTACTCTTACAATACATAGTGGAAGGATGGAAAGCCCATTCATAACCATTCTTAAGGACCTAAGGATAAGAATACACTAGATCCATTATAGAAAAGCCCTGTGAATATGATGGAGGAAATTACTTGGCATATTATCTTGCAATCTCCTCATTCTCTTGATTACTATGTTCTTTCTCAATCATCTTTTGCACATGAAAAAACACATCCTGAGGAAGGTAAAGAAGAAAAGAGCTATGATGATGTGGCATGTAACCTAGTTAATCTATGAGACAATGGTGAAGAGTCTGATCAAGAAGAATATGAGATTGATGTTAGAAATTAGCAAAATATGTATCAGCTACATCATCAACAAGTTTTTTCTAATGATGAAGATCAAGGCAATGATAGGATGTGAAACATGATATTAGATGTTGAACATATGAATTTGTGGAAGCCATCCAAACAAGAAATTCATTGAATAATTGTTGAGATGGTGGCTCAAGTTCATAGGACATACAACCTAAGAAATAGGGTAGTAAACAATGTTGTTGGAAAAACATATGGTATTTTCATTAAGGACGTAAGTCATAAGATGGATAATGGAAATAAAAAAGAAGATTAAATGGTGTCCAAAATCAAATATAGTATGGCCAAAAGCTAGGAACCTAAGAAGAAGGTGAAATTTCAAGGTGCAGAAGTAGTCAAGATGAATACACAAGAAAAAAAAATTAAATCTTGACACTATTAGATAAGTGAAGGAGCATGTTGTTTAGGAAAGAAACAAAAGGTAATCTATGTAAACCTCATTTTTATGATCCTATTGACATGATTTCCATGTTATCACAAATTACTATTAAATTCCATTTATCTGTGATGTTTAGGATAGAGGAACATAAGTGTAAAGCCCTTTCTTGGTTAAGGGGAATTGAGAATAGTAATATTGTTGAAAGGGAGTCATCAATAAGTCAAGAGGTCCAACTTGTAGTAAGAGAAAAGAAAAATAAAGGAATCATGTCCCAAATACCTTAGATGTATTTTGACAATTCTTTTGCAACCTATATAGAAAATATTGACCCTTTCTTCCTTAGCAAAATCATAAATGGAAAGACCTTGGAGAACTACATGATTGATTTAGGAGTCTCAAATACTATCATCCTATTGAAAATCATTGAAGCCCTTAGGTTAAAGGTAGATACAAAGAAGGTAGGTGTAGAGAAATAGATGCTAGAGAGGTGCTTGTTACAAGTATAATTAATGCATTTCTTTTCAGACTAATAAATTATCCTAATGTTGACCTAACTATGATTGTCCTAGTAGTTGAGATTCCTCCATAATATGAAATGTTACTCTCAAGAAGTGGAGCACTGCAATCGAAGGTAGCAGACAATGTGCCTTGTCTTTTCCATATTTCACATAGGGGAAAAAACCATTAAGGTTGATAGAGAAGCAAGAGTTGTTCACGTGATTGAGGACAAAATTGACATAAATTCCACATGTTTTCTAGACACAGAGGTAAATGCTTTCAGGGCTGAGATTACCATTCAAGAAACTAAAAAGAAAGTCCCACTAATTTCCCAAGAGGAAGTAAAATGTATAGATTCTCATAATATTTTGATGATTTATTTTCATCTAGTGAGTTCCAAAGAAAGGTTGAGGCATGGAGTAGTTTTCATCTCTTGAGAGAAAAATAAATTTAGATATTCATTCACCCTAAACTTTACTTGTACTAATAAAATAGAAGAGTATGCAATGATTTGACTTGGACTAAAACTTGCAGAAAACAATGGTTTAAAGAAGATGCATGTTACTGGTGATTTAGAATTAGTTGTGTCTCAGATTATGGAAATTTATGCATCAAAGAACAAGATATTGAAACAATATAGGAATGATGTATGGGATTAGATTGAAGCATTTGATGCTTTTGGAATCTCTTGGATGGATAGAAGTAACAACAAAATGGTCAATCTTCTAACTAATGTAGCTATTAATCCTAATGATATATCATTTGCTAGTGTTTCCAAGATTGAAATGTAGAAAAAACTATAAATTCTTGAAAAAATAGACAATTAGCAAGTATTTGAGGATGATCAATGTGTTTTAAATTTTCTTCTAAATAAAGACAAGTACTATTGCAAAAAGTTTGATTGCAGCACATTGGTTGATAGTATAGATGGGTAGGACACCATCTTTGGTGAATAAATCTTCTAGTTGAAGAAAAATAAAGTGCCCAAAGGATTGGTAGTGCTAGAGAGTGTATTTGATAATCATGATATAATTCACCTAGAAACCAAAGATGATAAAGCACAGGAGCTTGAAGAAGTGAACCTTAGGACATCAAGTCTCCCAAAAGGGTATTTATAGGTAAGACTTTATTTCATGCCTTTAGAAAGTCTTTGATTGTTTTGCTAAGGGAATTTTGACATGTCTTTGCATGGTCATATGATGACCTTAAATCTTATAGGGAAGATTTCTTTGAACATGTTATTCCACTAAAAGAAAATGTCAAATCCTTTAGACAAAAGAGAATTCATGTTCACCCCAAATTAGCCCCTAGAATGCAAGAAGAGTTGACAAAACTTAGGGATAGGGGTATTATATAAAGCCTATAAGACATTCCTCATGGGTGTTAAACCTAGTGCCTGTTAGCAAAAAGAATGGTGACGTCAGGCTCTGTGTAGACATAAGGAACTAGAATATATCATCCTTAAAAGTTAATTGTGGTTTGCCAAACATGGAGACTGTGTTACAAAAACTCACTAGTTATAAATTAATGTCCACAATAAATGGTTTTTCTGAATATAATGAAGTGCTTGTTGATGAGAAAGATCAATTTAAGACAACCTTTACCACAACATGGGGGACATATGTATATGTTCAGATGCTATTTGGTTTAATTAATGTAGGGGCTACATTTTAGAGAGCTATGGATGTTGTATTTAAAGAAGATATAGATAAATTCATGGTTGTCTACCAAGATGTCTTGACAAATTATTCCGAAAAAGCTAAAGATCACAATAAGCACCTAGAATTTTTTTTAAAGGCTTTGAAATATGGAGTTTCATTAAACCCATAGAAATATACCTTTGGAGTCATAGAAGGAAAATTGTTTGGCCACGTAGTTTCTAGAGGAGTCAAAACTGATCCAGATAAGGTTGCAACAATAGACAAGGTTCCCAAGAAAAAAAAATTTAAATGGTATCCAATATTTCTTTGACCAAGTCAACTTATTGAGAAGGTTTGTGACTAATTTTGCTGAGATTAGTCTACCTATTTGTAAAATTTGCAAGAAATGAGCAATGATAAATTGAGAAGGTGAACCATCAATAGCTTTCCAAGAAATTTACAATGTAATAAAGACTTCTCCAGTGATAAGGACACTAGATTATGCAAAGGCAATATATATCTTTTTATTTGAATCTTTTCATACTATTGCAACAGTACTCCAAAAAAATGAAGTGTTTTGAATAGACTTTTTTAGTAAGTCACTATAGCCAATAGAGATAAAGTATGAAATTAGTCAAAAATATTTATATGCTTTTGTAAAGCTAAGAAATCTTTTAGGTGTTATCTGGTAGGTGGTACTATTGTAGCTTTTGTACCTAGTTCAGTTGTATAAGATATATTTTTTGGAAAGAAGTTATCTAGAAGGAGGTGCAGATTGATTAATAGAATCAACCCAAGTTTAACATTGAAATTTACATTACAAAATTAGTAAGAGGCCAGAGGTTAGCAAAATTTATGGCTGGTCAAATTTTGATGCTAACTAGATAAATGTTGAAAATGAGGACCATAAGAAAACCATATGTAATATGGATGTTTGTGATTGATATAGAAATGCTATATACTATTTGTAATATATGGAAGCTCCATCTTATTTAACTAATAATGTATGAAGATCTATAACAATCCAAGAAATTAGATATATTATTGTTAGTGGGAACCTGTAGTGGAGAAATTTTGGAGTACTTTTGAAGTGCATTGATCATAAAGAGTCAGAAAAGGTACTCACCAAAATGCATTTTAGGAGCATGTGGAGGTCATTACATGGCCAAAACCACTTCCAATGGTGATGAGAGCTAGATTTTGGTGGCCAAGCCTATTCAAGGGTGCTCATGATTCGGTCCAAAAATGTGGTCCCTACTAAAGGTTTGCTAGAAACTTGAAGTTCTCTAGAAATATCCCTTTGAAGCCACTAGAAGTGCAAGAACCTTTCTAAAAGTGGGGAATGGAATTCATAGGTGAAATATAAAATAAGTCTAGTACATTTTATTCATAGATTCTAGTAGCAACAAATTATTATTTCAAAAAATGGGTAGAGGCCATTCCTACCAGGAAAGCTACTAGAAAAGTGGTGAATATTTTTTTGTTGAATAATGTAATAACTAGATTTGGATGCCCTAAAAGAATAGTAATAGCTAATGCCATGTTCTTTTGGTCAAAAGAGTTTGTAAAGTTTTCTGGTAAGTACAACATTACAAGGTCAACATTATCTCCCTATCATCAACAAGGGAATACAAAAGTCAAATCACACAATAAAAGCTTGTTGATAGTTATCAAAAGTACCCTAGATGATAACAAGAAGACATGCGATTTTGAGCTTCACTTGGTAGTTTTTGCTTATAGAATGGAGGTTAAGAAAGTAATAGGTATTTCAGCTTTTGATATAGTGTATGGAATCCAAGTAAGAATGCCTAAAACTAACCTGATAGGCTTATACAATTATATGTAGATGTATGATTATGATATAATAGATGACATGTATGAAAGAATGGATGAATTGGTAGGATTAACTAAGAATAGGAAGGAAGCCTCTATCAATAATGCCAAGTTGTAGTTGAAGGGAAACATTTATATCACAAGAAGGCAGTGGCAAGAAAAGTGAAGCCTGAAGATCTAATCCTATTGTGGAATGTAAGGATAGAAGACAAAGGCAAACATGAAAAATTTGGTCCAATTTGGCTTGGCCAATACTTGATAGAATCCACATAGGGTAAGGATTCATATATCTTGAAGGAATTATCAAGAAATATTCTCAAATTGCTAGTTCATGGAAAACTCTTGAAGAAGTACTTCTATTGAAAGTACTTGTATTCCATGAACAATAGTTTAGGTATGTGTATATTTTGTAAATCCTTGCATGTATGTTTTTTTTTTCTATATATATTTGTGTGTTTTCTTTTCTCTGAGTGTTTCTCTCTATGATTTTGTCAAGTATGTGGTCTCTTCTACTAGAGTTTCTGAGACCTTGTATGAATATTTATTAATTATCATTCCTAGGTAGAGTCATTGTTAGCCCTTGTTTTAGTGACCCATTATTTCAAAATAATTATGTAATAATTATTTTGAATTTTTAATTGTCATATCCTTTGTTCAGGGAGAGAGATTTGAATTAAACCCTAAGTAAAAATGTGAAATGCCTTGAAAAACCCTAGTATTACATTGAATTTATTTGATAGGGTTCTCTCCTTGTCACTTTTTTAATTTTTGCACAGATTAGGATTAATTCTAGAAGTCACATTTTTACTCAAATCATGGTTTCATCTTGGTTACATCATGACCTGTATAATTGCACTCTTTTAACCTAGGTGGTGAGTTGTTTTAGTAACCATTATTCTTCCCAAAGATCTATAGCTCACACTTTCTTACAATTTGAAGATGCAAGGAGTATAACCTAAGTGAGAATGTGAGAAGATGAAATTTTTTCATGTGGGATAAAAGAAATGCAACAATCGACAACTTTACTCTCAGGCATTAGATCCTATTCAAATCAATGCTTATCACCTTGTTGCTAAATCAAGTTTGTGCTTTAACTAAAGTGACAATGTGAGGTTCCAACACATGTATAGTGTGGGCCCCCTTTTCTCTTTTAGAATGTGTCATCATTGTATGCATGCTAGTGCTCCATGATTGGTTCTCAAACTACACCAAGCTTTTTGTCCTACTCATTTCCTAGTCATTGACTAGATTGAAGATCAAGGGCTACTGCATCCTTACAAAATAAAAGTGAATCAATGTTTGAGAAGTGTGGGAATGTGAGTGATTTCCATGTGTCCAAGTGGGTCCCCAAAAGATAGATTAATATGCAATGTTTGACACCATTGATCAAAGAGAAGATTAGTGATCCTCATAGTATCGCAAAATGAAGATACAATCTTTTTAGCCAAAGTGACTATACAAGAAGTTTTCATGTGTCATAGTGGGCCTAGATTACAATGAATAATTTTAGTAATGAGCACCTTTCTTAGCCCCAGATTTAGATGAAGATCCATGGTGGTTGTATTCTCACACAATGAACATAAAGGGTTTTTAACCAAATCAAGAATGTGAGGAAGTGACACGTAGAGTTGATGGGTCTAGTTTGTATTATGAGTTTCACAATGGATGATGTCAACATAAGAAACCACATGGCATGTTCTTAATTAATCTTAGCATTATGTATAACAACATAGACATCTTTTCCCAGCTATCAAATCAAAAGGTGTTCTACACTTCTCACTTTCTAACAAAATAAAGGTTTTTAAATTTTAACTAAAGTGATAATGCAAGGAAATGACATGTGTCTTAGTGGGCCCTTTTTTAAAGAGGAATGTTAAGAAGGCCTAGATGTTTCCTGATCATCCGCTGCAAGGTGGATAAAGGGCTTCATGATCTCACTAAATGAAAGTGTTTGAGTTTTAACCAAGGTGACAATAAGAGAACTCCACACATGTGCCACTAAGTAAAAGGTGACGTAATATTAAGTTTGAATTATAGCTGTAAAATTTTTTCCATATCAATGGCCACTTTTAAAATTCTTTGTATAACATGCACAATTCAATTGTTAGAGCATTAATGGTGTTTCAAGGAAACTTGACGTGTACAAATTCTACATAAAGTCTTTAATTCATTCCATGATGTGTTACAATGCAAGAGAGAACTTAAGAAAATTAAGAAAAGCTCAAGTTTTTAGCTTCTATACTATGGACTATTCTGAACAAATGTTTTTGTTGAGATCAAAAGATTTGCGAGTAAATATGCTAGCATTGCTATGAAAAGATTTCAGTTTCAAATAATTTCTAAATTGATAAGATGCCTCCCCACAGATATTTTTCTAGAAAGATAGATTATCAAAAAAATGAATGTACATGATGATTTTCTCAAAAAAAAAACCATTTTCTACAAATGAAACAATGAGAGAAAAGGAATTGGTCCTTGAAAAACCCAGACTAAGAATTGATGAGGGTTTCTATGACAAGGGAAATTGGTTGAGAGATTTGGAAACATTGATGGAGGGTTTGGAGCTATTCATAAAGTGGTTTTCATAAAGGAACCATGATACACCACCTAGCAATGTTTGGGAGTTTGACACTAGGAAGTTGGTTGTTCTAGGTATTTTCAAGGACAATGATTTGCTGACAATGTTGGCAAAAAAGGACAAGCCTATGTTGCGGGTTGTGAAGAACAATGCTAGGGATAACCTATATGGGGTAATTTTTGAGGTGATTAAAGAGGTTTTCATGTTAAATCCTCATCTTTCGCTATGTGAGAATATCAATTTGGATGATTTGCAATCTAGCTATGATGCTAATAGAATATACCTTCAAGGGGGACCACTATAAGAGAATTTTGAAAAGGTAGGGCATCTGACACTTGTAACATCCTCTACCCTAGAACCCTTGTTAAAGAAATATTTTAACCCTAGGGCACATGGATGAGAAGGATCACATACCAAGGTCCTTAATTTTTTTGATGGTTCAAACTTTGCAGTATGGAGTGAGTTCCATCTTCGATTTTGCATCACATTTAGCTGAAGAGATACAAAATGGGATAATTGGTATAATGAAGAGTAAGGTTAATAAACCTTTTCACTGATAGTCCTTTTTGATGTTTATGTACCTATACAAGGGTGTTTTTTATTTATTGATGACATGAAACTAGAGCATGAAAAGAATGGATAGAAGCTACAAATTGAACTATGAGTGTAGATATGACTTGGCAAGTCACATATGCCAATTTTGTCCATTTTGATAGATATTTTTCATCAAAGATGAAAATGGTGTTGAGTGGTGACAACACTTGAATTCCCCAACCCTTACTAGAGCTATGCAAGCTTAAGGATCATGGTAAGGGTCTTAAGGTTAGTCACAACTAGGGAGACATTATCACCTATTTAGTTTATATTGTCTTTAGAGTGTATGATTTCCAAGGGAAGCCTCATGTCTTGCCATACCAAGTGCCTTTGAAATTAGGAATTGTTGAATTCTTATGAAAGATTGGAGGACTTAAAGAGAGGGAGCTGGTGGGAAGATCTAGGGAGATAATTTTCCTAAATTGTACTATGATCCATAATTTTGTGCTGACCAAATGAGGATGGAGACATTTGGGTAAGTTTCTTGTTAAATATCAAATGGCCCAATATCATTCTCATTTTATTGATTCAAAAGGATTTTATAAAATTCTTAAACAAAGGACTAGGGCCAAACCCTATTAGAAAATATTTTACTTAACTAAAGATGTGATTATAAATATTTTTTCTCTACAAGAACCGGAAGTAAAAAAAGAAAAATGGAAGGTTTATAGTAGGGTTTTTTGATTTTATTAATTTTTTCAATAGAAAGTATGACCCTTTAGCTGATATTAAATTTTGGGAAGATAAAGTTAATAAACTAATGGCACATTTTGTTGGGATCATGCAAACCTTAAATGAAAAGAAGGAAGCATTGATAAAAGGATACCCAAATTAGGTGAAGGAGGTAGAGAGAAGAATGTTGAATAGAACTATCATCAATCTAGGGTAGTATAACCTCCAGAGTAAGTCTGACTATGTGGTTGCTAGGAATGTGGGGGTGTATCCTACGCTAACCTATAAAACACAACATTCAAAGAGCCCACCATTAGAATTAAAAACAAAAAAGGCAGAAATTAGAAGAAGGATCCTCATCAAAAGTAGAAGACTACTCTCCCTTCCAAACCCCTCTTCATTTTGACAATAAAAACTCCTTGAGGGAGAAATTGAAGTAGATGGGAGGTTAAGATGATGTTCTAATAACAACATCAGAAGTAGAGGAAGGAATGCCTGAGAAATTTCCAATGCCACTTTTAGCCTTAACTATTGAAGATTTCAAACAAAAGCAATGGACCCTATTTTAGAATAGGCTACTAAGAAATTTTTGGATGATGATGACTTTGTGAATTCTACGTATTTTATCCAATTTTTATGGAGAAACCATATTTCTAGTTTTGAGGAAAAGTGTAGAAAGGTAAAGGAAGACCAATGTGATAAGAAAGATTCTAAAATTGACGAGGTAGTAAAGGTTGAATTAATGGAAAGCTTCAATAAAATAACCGCTAGAGTGGGAAAAAAGCTATTAAAGGATTCAAGACTCTTCATACTCCCAAAATGGGACATTGCAAATGTAATGGTTTTTAATGCTATTAGAAAGGAGAAAGAGACAAAATTTAGCACAAAAGAAGAGGTCAGAGAGGCCCATAAAGGTGTAAAATATAGTAATGATAAAAAGTCCTCAATAATATGGTCTATTGAAAAGAGGAACAAACCAAGACTTTAGGAAGCTTTAGATGTAGAGCAAACATGAAGCCTAATAGTGTATAGGGTGGGAGATATAAATAGAGATAAAGTTGGCCATGTAAATAAAAAGATCATTGATTTTGACATAGAGGTGGTAGTGAATGACAAAATTAATTTTTTAAAGTTAAATGCTAGATTCAAAAATGTATTAGAAGTTTATGATGAAAGTGGGAGGAAGATTCATGAAATGTAAAATTTCATTTGAAGATGGCAAGGGTAGAAAGAAAGGAAAAAGCTGGGGAGAAATCTAGCCAAGTAATGGTTCTAGCTTCTCCTACTTCCTCTCCTCCTATTGGGACAATAGTTGAAATCTATAATGCACCCCAACATCAAGAATTCTACACTACAAATGAGCTGATTGATTAAAAATATAAACTCAAAGAAGCATAGGTAGAGGTGTAAACTCAAAATGAGAATAGGGTTAGAAATAAAATTTTGTTCCTAATAGATAGAATAAAATGGCCTTTGTTCTATTTGGAGATGTCAAGGTTAGTATATATTTAGATGGAATTAGAAAATAGTGATGCTACCGTGAGAACAATTTTAAATAAAGAGATCAACAAGGAAGACAATATCACTACTTTATGTTTTACTGTCATTGACAAGTTTGATGATCAGATTGAGAAAACATATGATCAAGTAAGGGACCTACTAGATTTTGATCTAAAAAGAAATCTATTAAAAACAATACTAATAAATTAATTCCCTAAATATCTTAGTAAGGATTTTGATCTCCTTCCTCATATGCTTGAGGTCCTTGGTATTATTAAAAATAAAGAGGAAAGAGGAAATAAATTAAAAGAAATAATGAGTTTTAGGATGAATAATGTTGTTAATAAGGAAAACCATATCCGGTTTGCAAGAACAATTGAGGAATTAGTTAATGTCTAAATATTCATTGATTCTTTCCAACAAGATTTTCAAGAAATAAAGAACTTGGGAAAAGATATTTTTGAGAGGGAAAAAGAGATCCTTAATTTTAGTTGGCTAGATGACACTATTTTCAACAAGTGGATGAAAAAATATTCTTCAGCCTCAAAACTGTTGTAGGTGGCAATTGAGGATAAATTTATGGATAATTCCACTTCTACTAAGGAGAGAGAAGTATTTGATAAGGCTATTGAGGTAACTATGGAAGAGCTAGATGAGATGAGAACACAACCAACACAAGAGATTGTAGAAGAGACACTAGAAGTGGTTGAAGAAGAGAATAGGTAGTTACTTGCTACTTATATTATAGAATCAAATTAGAGAAGATTTTAAGAAGAAAAGGTGGCCCCACAGCATGATGAAAAGCAAGAAGATAGAAACCACTGATTAGGATTTTTTGAGGACTACCACAAAGTAGTGAATGAGGGAGCTATTATGTTGTTGATAAAATGACCTCAAATGTTTTTAGTTTTCTTGTACAATGGAGAAAGTAACTTTTTGTATTGTATCTAATATTTTAGGGATAGTTGTCTTTTTCCCTCTAGACATGAAGCTTGTTGCAACTCATTCCATATAAGTGAGTTCTCAAGGCTAGAGCAGGGGTCTGAGATTCATTTTCTTGAACTAAATTTTGTTCATGTTTTGAGTGAGTCCATGCATACTATATAATTTTATTCCAGAATTTGAATAAAAAGGTTAATAGTTGTTTTCCTAGTTTAGTTGTCTTCTAATAAGAAATGCCATTAAATTGTATATATTTTGAAGAAGTTAATACAAAATGTAGAAGTTGGTTGTTCATCCTAGATCTTGTCTTTTCTTTCATCTGCATTCTATTTTATGAAATTTGATAGTAAATTTTATTAGATTTTAGTTGTAATTCATTTTGAATTATATTTCAATTTACTTTTGCTAATAATCTAATGGATTATGTAAATGTTTAATATAAAATGAAAGAACTTGATGGTTTCCATTGAAGATTTTGATAAGTATGAGATCTGGAAATGAATATTGATAATGTTTTCAAAAATTCAATATATATCTAGAAGTAAATGTCTAATTCATTTGAGTTTGTAGCCCAATAGATAAGTCACTGGCCATCTATTGAAGATTAATCTATTTTGGAATATCTTATGTGGTGCAAAAAAAATCACATAAATCAATCATTTTAATATTCCACTATTGAAGTTAGAAATGTCATCCTATACTTAATTCATGGAGTTCTAGGCTTTGATAAAATAGCTATTTATCACCTCCTTTAATAATATAAAATTAGAAGAATTTGGGCTAAATCATTTTCCATTTTTAGTTCATGTTGAGTTATGATTTTTAAAGAAGTAACTAGTGAATTCCTAGGTATACCAACCTCAATCTTGTAGAATTCAAAGTGGAGAAGACATCAGAGTCTTTTTAGTCAATCCATTTAACTTGTATTTTAGAATACTCATCATAGTCCTTAGCTAATTCTTAGGTGTTCTCATATGTTAAGAGGTCGTTAAAATTCTGACAAATTAGAAGCCAACAAACCGCATGTGTTTGCATCATGATTATCCTTAACATACGCTTTCGCCATTGTAACAACTAGAGTAGTAGTCAAAAGTTTGGAAATAACATGAGATGAGTCTGAGAGAAGTTGAGAGTCTGATGTTGTTCATTTATAATTCTTCTTTGCTGCTTCCATTCTACACATCATTAAAAAGAAAATAATTAATTGACATGTGTTTTCTCTCCTTTTATCATCCACATGAATTTTTAGGCCAAGGAAGCTTTGATTCTTTACACTTGTTAGTCCTTGTCTATATAGGCAATGAACTAATGTTATCATTAGATACCCCTTCAATTAATTGACATAAAAATTAAAATTCACAATTCTAAAGTTCAGATGATAGTAATTTTAAAATCAATTTTTTAAACATACTTTCTTTTTAGTCATTTTTTTAAGGGTTATTTATTTTATTAATACCAAAATTAGGAAGAAAAATGTACAATGGTAAGAACACATTTTTTGTTATCTCTTTATCATTTACCATGGAAATTTTTTTGAATTTTCTTTTAACTTTAGGTGGAGGGTCGGGTGTTCATTGATGTAGTTTAAATTGCCATTCTAAGTTACAAAGAATTTATAATATGAATTAAATTATTTATGATTGTATTTTTTAAAAATGATTTCAATTAATATTTTACTAAAAATAAAGAAATATTAAAAATCAATTATAATTTAAATTATTTTATAAACGTGTATGACCATGATTTTTAAATTAAAATTAAGATTTAATAACTTGCTATTTTTTTATTTTTTTTTGTAAATTACATTTTAAACTAAAATATAAAAGTATGTTCTATAATTGCTATTTATCTAAAGTTAATTTAGAGCACACTTAGGTAATTTTTGGTACATATAGACAATATTTTAATATTAGATTTATTAATTGTAAAAATTATGATAATTATAACTTTTTAGATAAATATTTTTAAAATGAAATATTTATAAGTAATCTACAATATTATTTCTATTTTTATTATGATATCTATTTTACAAATTTAGCTTCATATAACTTATGTAGTATATTTTATTATTGTATTTTATATCCTACTACTTTCTCAATATTTTGATATAATTTAAGTTTGTAAAGATCCCATTCTTGAACAAATGTAAAATAGTTTAGCTTCTACTTTGAACATTTTACTTTTCAAAAAAATCTACAATCCTTTGTGAATTGGGTTCTTGATGGCCTTTTCACTATATAATTTATGTATTCCACTTCAATGTCGCTACCATTTGTTGAACAATGAAGAGTTCAATCTACCTTCCACTTCTTATAATATAAGCAAGGAGTAAAGCTCTATCAAAGATCTTGTTTACTCTTTGCTCTCCCCACTTCTTTTCTCTTTCCTCTCTCATCTTTTATGTCTAAATAATTTTCATTTTATAACTATGTGTCCATTTCTCCCAAAAATAAATAATGTATCAAATTTTATTTATTTACCTATTAAAAAAACATTCATTCATAAATTCTTTTTTTAGGAATGACTTAAAATAAATAAAAAAGACTATTATCATTTTTAGGTTGGAGTCAATTAAATAATCACCAGGATAAGTAGGTGATATATATTTTTTTATAATAGATCAAATCATGACATTGCTATCAAGATTTACCTTAAACAAATTCAGGTATAATTTAATGACTCATTTTTCATGAAAAATAGTCTCCAAGAATTACTCTCTCATGAGAATGAATTGTCCACTTAACATTTCTTGTCTTTAGATAATACTCACAAAGGTACAACATAACAATTGTGAGGTCACCCATCCCTTCAACAATACGAGTAGCAATGTTAGCTAGTCATAAATGAGATAGGGATACAAATATAGTACATGATGTGAGACATAAGTATTTCAAAATGAGTAAATTTAAAATGGGGGAAAAATTAAGGAATAAAATTACAGATGGATAAGCTTTGTGTGGTGTAATACTGGTACTAGTAGTACTATGAGAAGAAGCATTACTGGAACAAAATCTAGTAGAGATTACATAAATGGAAAAGTGGGAAAGAAGTTAGAGGTAATGAGCATAGTATATGAAGCAATCTTAGCATTGTTTTCCTATAATTTAGTTTGGCTTATTAATTAATATTTTATGATCAGAATTGAATAAAATTTTCTAGTTGTTAACATTGCCATCATGATGTTGGTTTTTCTCTACTTTCTTTGAATATTAGCTATATACAATAATTATTTATCATGGTTGTTTTATCATTAGGTGATAAGTCTCCTACGCCATTATTAAAATAATTATTTCAAAAAGATTACAAATTATGTAAGAGTTATAAACTAATTATGCAAATCTTAATTTTTTTAAAGATAATTCCAATTAAAGTGTTCATATAACACTAGTTTCTTAGTTATAGATGATATTTAAATGATGTTTATTGATATGAGGATACATTAGGATGTGTCATTTCAATGCATGTCTTTAATGAAAAAATTCAAAAATTGGTTGCACAATTACATGTTTGTCCATCCTACAATAACTTGTGAAATTGGTGAGAGTTGAACAAACTTGAATTCAATATGTAAAATTTTAAAAGTTGGATTTGTGGATATAGATTTTTTTTGTTTTTTTAAAGAGGGGTAAACGCTTTGACTTGGAGCTATGAACTAGTGAGGCCACAAACGAGGGACTTCATCCCTGAGAGATTTGAACCTTGATGGCAAGGATAACAACTCAACAACTTAACCATCACAACATGCCACTATCGGCTTGTGGATATAGATTCAATATTATAAGACTACTGAATAATAATTTGTATAGGAAATGCATCTCTAATTATGATTAATCTAATAACTATGACTAATATTTGAAAATATAAATATAAAGGATAGAATAAGATATTATTAAACTTTGGAAAAGAAAAATGTAAATACAAGTAATAGTGGAAAATTACCCCAAGTGTGTATAAATTTTTTATATTCAAATATTTTCTAAGATGAATAAAATTCAATTATATAAATATCAACATTGGTATTCAAATCTCACCTGTAGAATTTATTCAATAAATTTTTAAATGATGTACTAAACAAAATATAATAAAGATTTATAATCATTGACTATTTGTCACCATCCAAAACATGTGCTACAGAATACACACTAGAGCTAGATTCCTTTCTTTAACCACATGCTTTTCATTGCCGTTCATTTTAGTTGGTCGTAGGCTCCAGCAAATGCTTTCATAAGGCAAAATAATGATCTAAATTATAATATAAATTCTGGTGTGCTTCTGTGTCCGTGGTGGTGGGACTCCTTTTGGCTAATCTTCAAAGTCGGCGATTCTTCTCCATTCTTTCCATTCTTCTACCCTCTTTCATATCATCTACTCCCTGACATAGATTTAGTACGATTCTTAAATTTGAGACATCATTTTAGTTTTTCTCTATTTATAAATAATAAATAGATAGAATTTATTAAAATATAATATTCAATATCTAAGAGTGCATTAGATGGGGACAAATTTGACATGCAATTATATTGACCCATCACATATAATTGTCAATTTAAATGTAACTAATGACATTCTAGTAAGATCAATGTTCTTCTAGTTTGATGTAACTTGCAAAATTTGTGTCATAACTGTGTTGCAACTTGTAAGGTTTAATTATATGTGGTTGTTGACTATGAATATTAACTTAAATTTGAGGTTGTTCAACTTTTGAACCATATTCTATGACTAATAGCGCATTAACATATTAGATTACATGGGAGACTAAAAAGATGATAAACTATATTTAAAATATAAGCAAATAAATAAAATTATAGAATGTCACATTTTCATCAAATAAAAGGTGAAGTGAAAATCACTAATAAGATAAGAAAAAATTAAACTCTCAATAAGTCCCTGATCTATACTAAACTATAGATACATAAAGTAACACAATCATACCTAGGTTTTATATAACATTAATTTCAGAATTAGTACCTCTTATATTCATAAAAGCTATATAGAATAAAAACAAAAATATGTAATTTCAAATTAAATAGATTAATCTTAGTAAAATTTAACATAAATTATTAAAATAATATAATTTTCATAACCCAATCTAAAAACAACTAAAGAAAAAAGAAAATCTTTAAGAACAAGTTGCTATAAATAACCCAACCGAGTTGATATGTATGTCATATTTTGAGTACTAACATGCCAAATTAAAACTATATAGGGTTGCTATACTAAAGGATATTGATGCATCTCATGTATATTTTTATAAAAATAGGAAAAGGTTCATAAACATTAATAGTAGAATCCTTAAAGCTCTCCAAATTGAACTGAAGAAGAAAATATTGAGATAATGAAGCATATTGATTTGAAAAATATTTACCCACAAAAATGAAACCCTTAGTAGATGAATCAAAGACACAGGTATACTTTAAAAATACTCTATATTCATTTCTAATTGATTTGAGATATTCTTTGCTAAAATCTATGCACATATATCTATTGGAACTATAATTGGAAATAAATTTATATTGTCATTGATGTCAAAACTTATTGTCAAAATATTTTCTAACAATGTAAAGTGCCATAGTGCCATATCCTTTGATTGATGAAGAGGATTTGAAAAGAGAGATAGCAAGGTGAATTTGTGAAGTGGTTGAGTAAATAACAGAAAGTATGATGGAATTACAAAGAGAACTTGATCAATTAGTATTTGGTAGGATAATGTGTTATTTGATCATTGTATTATGTAGAAAAGAAAGACGAGTTGAATTCTAAGACAAATGATTGATGAAAGTCAAGAAGTTGAGTAAAACACTAAGCATGACTGAGTAATAGGTCAATGAAGCAATTAAAGTATAAGATTAAGGAACTTAAGTAAAATCTGAGAAAAATAGTATTAGCCAAGTGATGGTAATGCATGAGAAAGATTAGGAAAAATTGAAGTAATGATCAAGCGATGTGTATGATGAGGGAGAAAGTGTAAGCTGAGTGAGATAGATTAGTAGAGACCAAGCTACATAGTCATGATCAAGTTTAAGAACACAGTGATGAACGAGAGTTATCAAATTAACAGATTGTGAAAGAATCAAGATTTGAGATAGACACAATTAAATTTACAAATTGGTCAAAATGTGTAAAATATGTAGATTTATGAGCTTGCAAATTTAAGGCTTGAATTGCATTTGTTAAACGATCTAAGGCAAGAATTCAATAGAAGTTTCTAGAAATTTTAAGGAACGAAGTAGAAGGAAAAAATGATGGAAAAATTCAATGGATCTGATCAAACACTTTATTTATAGTTATGTTTAAGTGGAAAAAGATTCACCTATCTATTTAAGGATATATAGAAGATAATTTATAGTTATTGACTAGTTGAATTGTGAATAGGTAAAGAATAGAGTTTTAGAGGAAAAGTGAGAAGTTGGTGTATGTGAGATTACTTGAAGTGTTTCTAAGTAGAGAAGAGATGGAGAATGTGACTAAGTCCAATCATTGAATCAAGAGTGATTTGAATAGAGACTTAAACTTGCAAAGTGAGTTGTATTTTAATTAAATTAACCTAGTTGTTACATTCTAACCATTATGAGAGTAAATCCTCTAATCATGGTGACATTCTATTTGGATGTTTTAAATACCTCTATCAAGGACAGTCCTAATGAAGTGATTATATCCTTTAATAGGGTCACACCTAATAATGTGTTTTATAACGTTTTAATATGATTGGATTGGATCTTAATCAAACTCACTTCAAAAGAGTGAAAAGTGGTAGCATGTTACTTGGTCCCTTTACCCAAATTAGGTTTCCATGTTAAATCTCGATGTCATACTTGTGTGAATGTTGTTTTTATGTTTCATGCTACTCACTGTGATATGTTAATGTTATTCAAAATATACTGAAACAAAGAGCAAAGTGTTTAATGAATAAATTCATTTATTGGTGAGTTTTTGTATTATGAGATTAATTAAGTTGTTTAGAGTTGTTAAAATTTGAATTGGTACATTTAAACCCGATGATATGTTATTCAATGTGCCCCCCCCACCGTCCAATTTATTCTCATAATTCTAACAATTGGTATCAAAGAACACCAATCTTGTAAGGAAAGTTTAAAGGCACTTAAGGTAAAAGATCAAGATGTACAAGAGAGAGGTACCTAAGCTAAACAAAGAGAACTTCCCAACATGTCAATGACTAATGTGATTGCATCTATCTAGAGCTACGAATTCTAGACTATATTATGTGGACAATAAATATATAGAAGTGACTAGACCCATGATAATTGAGAAAATAAATGTGAAGTAATAGCACAATTAAATGATGATATATCTAGCATCTTCCCTAAGTTACACTAAGTTTGATGATCTAAATGATTGCATGACTACAAAGAAAATCTGCAATAAGTTGGAACAAATTGAATGAGCAGACAAAAATGTGTTGAGGGCTAAAGCTAAAAGTTTCAAAGGAAAGTTTATTGATAGGAGAATGAAAGGAGATATTTTTCCATAATATTGTTTCTAAATCAAAGAAGTTGTAAATGCAATTAGAGGAGTTGGAGAAGACATATTTGAAGAGACTGTGATAAAAAAGGTATTAAGAACATTACATTATGTTTATGTCATTAGAGTATCTAGAATACAAGAACAAAAATATATGCCTGGTAATGATATGAACTTGGATCGTCTAATTGGTAGACTCATTCCATTTGAATTGTCAAAGTTTGATAATTATACACATTCTAGACTATTGTTTATTTTCTTTCAACCCTCAACTAACCCTTAATGGATCCAAAAGAAGAAAATATTGAAAGAGTAATCTTGTGGATAGTGACAGTGAATCAGATGTTGACCTTGATGATCTTGAAGCATTATTAGAAAGAAGGCTACCAAGAAGAAAAGACAGATACAAAGATAACCTTCCTATTATCTATTTTACATGTAATAAAGTTATCTATATTTTTCCAAGGTGTCCTAATAAAGATGAAAATGAGGAAATGAAAGATAAAGAGTACCAAGGAAATAGAAACAACCTAGGTCATAGAGACTACCAAGGAAAAGGTAAGGAATCTTTTTACATTGTCAGAGAAGATGGTTCTAAAATTGATTATGATGAACATGATGAAAAAGATGCTTATGTTAAAATGAAAAATGAATTTAATTAAGATGAGAAACTTGAGAAAACTACTCTTATTTCACATGTGAGTAAGAATCGTAAATGGATAGTTGATAGTGGTTGCCCAGATCATATGACTAGTGATACAAACATGTTTGAAAAGCTAGAACATTATAATGAGAGTAGTGTTAATTTTGGAAATGTTGCACCATGTTATGTGAAAGGTAAAGGGTCTATGATAGTAAATCAAAATATTAGATGTGACAATGCATATTGGGTTGATAAACTGAAATATAATCTATTGAGTATGGCGTAGATGAATAGTTTAAACTACTGAGTTGAGTTACAAAATAAGAAGAAGAAAATCAATAATGCTACTAGTGAACTAATTGGAAGTGGAGAGAATACAAGAGCTAGCTTGTTCTATCTAGACCTATCTAAAAATATTTATTTATTTGCACAATTTGGAGATGTTTGGCTATGGCATAAGAGGTTATGCCATCTGAACATTGATAATTTGGTAAGTTTTAGTACGATGGAAAGAGTAATAGGATTACCAAGATTGATAAAATCTAATAAAGTAACATACAAACAATGTCAAATGGGAAAAATGATAAAATCTAGTTTCAAGAGAAAGACATGTTCTTTTGATGATGTCTTGGAGTTGGTTTGTACTGATTTATGTGGTCTTGTTGGAGTGAAAATTTATTATAGTGACAAATGTGTTACCCTAGCTGTTGATGATTTGTCTATAATGATGATCGTGATGTTTATAATAGAAATATATGATTCTTTTCAAATGTTTAAGTGATATTTCACTACAATTGAAAAGGAAATACGTAAAATACTAAAATTATTGTGCTGAGATATAGGACATGAATTCATATAAGAGAATTTCAATATATTCTAGAATGACAAAGGAATCAAAAGATAAATATTAGTACCAAGGAATCCATCATAAATTGGGATAGCTGAAAGAAGAAATAAAGGTAAATCATGGATTGCACAAGAACATTGTTGATGGAAAATACCATTTCACAAAAGTATTTGAGAAAAGCTATAAATATTATTTTTTATACACTTAATCATGTTCAAATCTAGAAAGGTAAAAACACAACCCCTTATCAATTGAGGTATGGCTATGCACCTAATGTTTTATATATCTAAGTATTTGGAAGAAAGCGTTAAAAATTGAAAGATGAAAGGAATGGAAAACTGGATGCAAAGAGTGAAGAAGATATATCCTTAGGATATTCAACAAAGCAAAAGGCATACAAGTGTTTGAATACTAGCACAAACAAAATTGTGGAGAGTGCAAATGTTAGAATGATTGAATTTGTAAGAAAAAATAAAGAAGAATGCAAGAAGGAATATGAAGACTAGAAATTTGGTATAGATCAATGAAGGAAAATTAATTACCTTCCATGAACTAGAGAAAGATACTATTCAGCATTAATAGAATGGTAGTTATGAATTGTAGCAAAGAAGCTCCATCGAGGCTCAACAAGGTGTCAAGCATTAGACTATAGGAGCTCAGTCATAGAGAGAGTAGACAAAACACTAGATAGAAGAAGCCAATTCCTAGCAAGAGATACCTAGAGAAAATGAGTAAGCTAGATCAAGTGAATTACAACAAGAAGAAAGAAAATGTGAGGAGGCAACATACAATAGATCAAATCAATGGAGACAAAGATTCAAGAGTCATGAAATGAAAAAACTGAAGAATGATACATGTTTACTACATGAGTTTTAGTCAAGAATAGTTAAAGTTACATTGGAGAATGAAGATTGTAAATTAGAGCAATGAAAGAGGAAATTGATTGAATAGAGAAAGAAAAAAGTGGACATTGGTACCAAGGCCAAATGAAAAGAATATGATTGGAATGAATGGGTATTGAAAAAAAATTTGAATGGGAAAGGTGAAGTCACAAGGAGCAAAACAAGATTGGTTTAAAAGGGATATGGACAAGAGGAAGGGAATGACTATGGAGATACATTTTCTCTAGTTACAAGGATGGATTACTTGCATATGTTTCTTATGAAGGCTTCAAAGTACATCAAGTTGATGCCAAATATGCAATTTTGAATAGAATCTTGGAAGAAGAAATCTACATTGAACAACATGAATGATTTTTTTAACCTGGCAAGAAAAAAATTGAATGTAAATTGCAAAAATTATTGTATAGTTTTAAATAAGTCCCTAGAGAATGGTATGAATGGTTTTGCAAGAACTAATGATAATGAAAATCTATACTTGAAAAATGAATTTGAGAATAAGATATTGTTATCTAAAATATTTTTTGATGATATCATATTTAGAGGGCATAATTTATTGTGTAAATCATTTACTAATGATATTAAGAAAGAATTTGAGATTTCAATGTTTGGAGAGATAAAATTCTTTGTTAGTTTGCAAGTCTATTGAAAGAAAGGAGGAACATACACTACATAATCATAGTATATCAAGGAGATATTGAAGACCTTTGGAATCAAAAATTTAAGGCTAGTGGAAATAGTTATGGCCACTACACATAAAATTTCAAATAATGATGATTCTACTAAAGTAAGTAATATATTGTATAGTACTAAAGTAAATAAGATATTGTATAGGTTAATGATTGGTGAATCATAATATGTTGTTCATAGAAGACTTGACATTGCATTAGCCATTGGAATTGTTGCATGATTTTTTGATAATCCTAAGGAGAATCACCTGATGGTTGTGAAGAGGATATTGAGATATTTGAAAGGAACAAAAGACTATGGTTTATTGTATAAGAAGAATGACAACTTTGAGGTAAAAGTTTACACAGATATTGATTGGGCTAGAAACATTGAGGATATAAAGAGTATGAGTGGAGGAGCTTTCTTTCAAAGAAAGATAATGATTTCATGGAAAAGGAAGATGAAAAATTGTATTTCATAATCCATAGTAGAAGTTGAATATGTGGCAGCATCATCTTATTATTCAAACATTGTGTGGATCAAGCAATTGTTGGAAGGTATGAAGGAAGTGATTACTAAACCTATGGTGATATATTATCATAACATAGTTATGCTATAAAAATATCTAAGAACCCTATGATGTACATAAAGACCAACAATATTTCAATTGAGTATTATTACTTATGGGAATCAGTGTAAGACAAAGTAGTAAGAGCAAAATATGTCAATGCAAAGGAGAAGATAGCTGATATATTCCCTTGTCTCAAGAAAAATAAGAAGAGATTCAATATTACCTCAATTTTTATGATTAAAATATCTTATAGTTGGATGCAAAAGGTCGCACTTTAGGAGTTGCCTAAAGTTGTGCAAAGAAGGACAATAGTATGAGTTGATAAGGCTGTAAGTAGATGATTAAAGAACCAGAGATAATTCAAAAGATTATAAAGTAAAAAAGGTAATAAAGAGGAAAATTTGTATATTGGATGATGTCTTTGGCATTTTTATCAAAGAGGGAGAAGTATGTCATGTTATCATCCAATATTTGAAGACGTACAAGGGATAAGTGTGCAAAGTTACGATTATTGAGATATGTCAAAGACAAATTTAAAACAATTGGTATCATAGAGGGAGAAATATAAAGAAGTAAAAAGATGGAGAATATTAAAGACTGCATGGATAAGATTCATAATTAAATTAAGATATTAATGAAAACATGATACATATCATAGAGGGAGTCAACAATGAAAATCGAGAGCACACTTTTTCCATTGCATGGTAACTAAAGGTGTTGTCATCAATGCCAAAGAGGGAGATTGTTGGAACTACAATATGAATAATTGCTATATTGTTATTGATGTCAAACATTATTGTTGAGGCATTTTCTAATAGTTTAGAGTGTCATATCTTTTGATTGATGAAGAGGATTCAAAAAGATAGATAGCAAGATTAAGTAGTGAAGTGGTTAAGTAAAGAAGAGTAAGTATGATAGAATTACAAATGACACTTGATAAGTTAGTATTTGATAAGATAATATGTTGTTTGATCTTTGTATTAAGGAAAAAATAAGATTAGTTGATGTAAAAAATAGATGATAGATGATTGATGAAAGTCAACAAGTTGAGCAAATTAGTAAGCTTGACTGAGTAGTAGTTTACTAGGTAATAAAGAAGTTGAAGCAAAATATTAATGAACTTGAGTAATGGTCAAATAAAATAGTATTAGCTATGTGATGGTAATGGTCAAACATGATGAAGGAAAACTAAAGTAAAACTAAGAATAGTATAATCCAAGTGAGAAAGTGTAAGTCAAGCCAGATAGCTGAGTTGAAAACAAGCCACCTAGTGATGTCTAAGCTAAAGAATACAGTGATGATCAGGTGTCAAAAAATTAATAGTTTGTGAAAGAAAAAAGATTTGAGATAGACATAATTGAATTTATGAATTGGCTAGAATGCATAAAAGATGAGGATTGATGGGCTGGTGTATTTAATGCATGAATGGAGTTTGTTAAATTATCTAAGATAAGGATGTTGGAATATTCAAATGGGAAGAGTAATTTTCAGAGGAGGTGTGTGTGAGGGGAGGTGGGTGAATTAGAAGTACCTAGTTTTTATCCTTTTAAACCCTCATTAACACATAACTAAAAGAAATGTATATGCAAATATGTTCAACCACTTCTAATGGTCTACCATGTGAAAGGCCTGCCTTGTTAAAGGCCTTACATTATGTAAGTAGTGACCTGGTTAGAGGATTTAAAAATACTTCACATGAAGTGTCACCCTATTAAAGGATTTACAATAGGTTGTTAAACCCACCTAATACATTGGATTTTCAATCACCTTCTCCAAAGGTTCTCTGACCTAGCTGTTTAGCTAACCTATCAATATAGGATTTTAGCATGTAATAAAATGGTGGGAAAGTATTAGAAAATATAACCTAATAGAGTGCAATCTTCAATTTTTAGATTCAAGTTCCAGATCTACTCTTCCTATTATGATCCTTGCTTGATCTGATCTCTGTATGTGTTCCTTGTCTCTTGTGTTGTTCTAGTCAACTAGATATGAAATTGTCGCTCTATTCCTCTAAGTCTTTCCTTCTTCTCACTGAAATTTTGCTATAATCTCCCCATACACTATTCTCATCCTCTCATGTAGTGGGTTTTTGACCTCCTTATAAAGATTTTGAAGACTTAGGGTTAGTTATGGATCTACAATCCATGCTGAATCTTCAAATTCCTGCTCATACCTTGCATTTTTCTCATTGGTTGCATGTCTTCTCCATTTTTCTAATTGGCTGCATGCAGATTGTATAGGGAATGTAAATGAATCATCCTTATCCTTTTTCTCCTTAAAAATCTATTTAAGTCAGCTCCAAAAATAGTTTACATCTTAGTTTGTGAAGGCATAAACTACTATGCTGATTATGTGTTACTCGACACATATTATATTGCTGATGCTTAGCACTTGAATGTTCCTATATTTATTGGCACATGTTATACTCTATGTTGCTTGGCACATGAGTCTTCCTAAGTCACTCATCACATACTACGCTCTATCTTACTTGAGATCTATTACTTTCTCGGCACCTGAAGTCACTTGGCACCTATTAGGATTCTGACATAGCAGCTACTGTCACTTACTTGGCATACATAGTGTACTCGGCATATATGGTGAAATTGGTTAAGAGTGTTGACACTCGAACATCAAGACCATTCTAAGACCAACAATCTCCCTGTTTGACATGAGTGTCAAAAACACGTAACTATGCATTAATGAACTGATCTGATTACAATCTTTATTCTTGCTTGATATACATGCAAAATTTCAAAAATTGTTCAAAATTTTGTGAGCAACACTATACCTTATGACTCCCCCTAAGTTGATTATGCCTAATCCTTTCTTGAAACTGAAATTCTGTGCTAATGTGCCTGATTCTCTTTATCCTTTGTCCTATTCCTATTCCCTGTGCCTATATACTATATTTGAATTGTATATATTCCCTATTTCAGATTTGTTTTCCACATGCTTGTCAAAATTTTGCATCTTCCCCTCACTTTGCCTTATTTCTTGTCCCTTTTTGGCTACCTACATACTTTCCACTTTATTCTCAAAATGAATGAAAGAATTTATGTAATCAAAATGATCAAAATTTGGTATTTCTCCATATATCTTCATACATATACATATCTCCTCCTAAAGTATATATATATCTCCCCATTTTGACACTAATGTCAAAGGGTTCTAAGGAGTAATATCATACTTAGCCAAAAATGTACTATTTACCTCTAGGAGTATCTTCAGAGCTACATCACAAATCTCTAATCCAATGTCCAATGACTTATGTTGGATGGCAGTCTCTGTAGCAAGGTGTACAAGTCCATCTAGGGTAGGTAGAAAGATTTTGATCTTTCTTTAGGACTATTTCTACATATGCTTGCTCCTTATAGAAGACCTCTAAATGTGGGGTTATGGAGGACTGGATTTGCATCAATTTTTCCTTTATGTTTGTCTCCTTTGTTGTTAACACAACTAATTCTCATTGTGTGTGAAGAGTCTATGCAAAATGCTTCTCACTTTGAGCTGGATTTGTTGGAAGTTGCATGCTAGAAATCTTGAGATTTCTTTCCAATGTCGTTATTCTTTGGCTAGACTCTTGTGTGAAGTTGGAAAAATCACACAGTTTGGTGTACAATGAGAAAATGTTCCCAAGTACAATTTTTATTCTTTCTAGTTTCTTAGCCAATTTAGCTTGTTCTAATGCTATATCATTTGATATTTTGTCATTTACTTTCCCTTGAAATTTTCTTTCTAACCATTCCTTTAATTTCACATTTGTATCATGGTCTTCATTAGTCACTTGGTCAACTATATCTAATAGTTGTTCTACTATAAGCCTTGTTTCATCTACTGACTACAAGCTAAAGGCATCCATGAAGATGTCCTTTATGTCATTTAATGCTTGCCTATACTTGTATTCTCTTCTTAATACTTCTTGCCTCTTTCTCCTATTCAGTGCACCTTGTATTTCATTTATCTTTTCTATGGTGAGGGTGTTGGATTCATAGGAGGGAATGATGATCTCTTCATCAAGTTTAGGATCTCCATGGTGAAGTATCCTAGCTACCTTTCTAGAGCTCAAGCTTGGTGTTTGAACTTGCATTAATACCATTTCAGTGCTCAGCTTCTAAAGAGTCTGAATGGGAGTACCAGTATTGTATAATTCAACCAATGTATGTATTGTAGCTTGTTGCTCATCTCTTATCTCTTCCTTCTTTTCTTCTTAACTACCTTTATTACTAACAATTGCTGGGGGTGAACCTGTTGACTATTCTTGTTTTCCTATATCTTCCCCTGTTGCTGCACTCGGCATTTGAAGTATATCACTTGCTACTTTTGGTGGAGAAGGTGTTGGAAGTAGTAGGATTTTAGTAGTAGTGTATGTAAAAGATTGTTCCTTTGGTTTCACCTTTTCACTCTAAGGTTTTGCTACTACTTTTTGTAGTTCATCTACACTCACCAATATAGGGCTTGTACACAACTGTGCCTATAGAGTAGATTGGTGAAGGATCTTTGCGAGATCCTCTGCAGTTAAAGGATTGATATTTTGACATGAAGTGTCAATAAAATCCTTTATTTTTTATGATCTCTATAGGTGTGATGGTGGCATGAGGTGGGTTAGGAGGTGGAATTTGTGTGTCTTGCACACTTTGTTCTTCCTGTTCATCTAATGTCTTTTCCTCTTCTTTAGTTGTATTCTCTTTTTCCTCATCCTTATTAGCTTCCTCTTCTACTCTTCCTTCCTCTTATTTCTTTTATTCTTTACTTTTCTTCTTGTCCACTTTCTCTATTATTTCTTTGGCTTCTTTTCTCTTTGCACTAACTTCAACCTTATATTCCTCATCAAATACATCATCAATTGACTTGTATATTGACTTCCACAATTTTGTGGATTTGTCTACAACATCCTCTATCTTATTTTGAAGAATGTTAAATGCTCTATTCTTAGGAGAAAATTTTCTATTATGCCTTTTATTTTCCTTAGCTATTTGACCTTTAGTCAGGTCTAGTAGTACTATAGTTAGGGTTGATTCTATTATCTTCTTTTTCATTTGCGAACAAAAATGCCACTTATCTAAAACTATCTTATATAACTCCTTGGACATTGTACTATCTAACTCTAGAGGTATGTGTTTGTATTCAGCCATCATTGCATACACTGATTCCTCTATTTTATTTTTCTCTTCTTTATTGACCTTATTAAAATATATAGTCTTTAAACCATTCAAGTTTTCTTTTCTAGTATTTACACATAACTTATCAATGACAAACTTTGTGGGAGGACTTACCACTTTAAACTGGCTGATATCATCTGAGTCTAGTTGGGCAACATGCTTTATTCTTTTCCTTGGTTTCTCACTAGTTTGCATTGTAACTTTCTTCTTCTCTTTAGCTTCATCCTTTGCCTTTTGAGTTGCAGCCCTAGTTGTAGCCTTTACAGTAGGCTTCTTTTTTTTGACTTCAATGGGATTTGTTCCTTTCTTTGCCTTGGGCTAAGGTGCAGGCTGAGTTTTTGCTTTTCTTTTGGTGGCTTTGGTTGTAGTGGGTGCTTCCTTGACTTCTTCCTCAACACCTTCTTCCTTGTCCTCTCCTAGGCCCTATATCAATTCTTCTAGCTCTTGCTCTTGCTCACCCTCTTCCTTACTATCACCTTCTACTTCTTCTACCTCTTCTTCACCTGCTTCACCTTCAATATCTGCCCTAAATGTCTTCTTTATTTTCCTTACCATTTTGTCTTTCTTCTTTACTGCAGATGTTGTCTTCAAGTCTGTTACCACCCTAGATTTGACAATATCATAGGTTTTAAAATGAGGATCATCCTTATCAATTTCTTCTGCAAGTAAAGCAATGATTGCAGTGAAAGCTTGGTCTACATCAAGCTCATATCCAAGTGGCCAAATTCATCTTACTCAAGGTATCACAACTTGTATGTAGGTATAATCTATGTCAACCAAGAAATAGATATTATTTACATCTTGCTCAACCAGTGATACTGGTATCATCATCCTTTGTTTCATGGACTTCTTGAAGTCCTCAAAATAACTTGTCATCTGAGCATCAAAATTGTCTCCCATTTGCTCAATAAACTTATTGATTTGTGTGACAATTGTCTTGTTTGGATCCCATCTAACCTTTCCAACTGAAGGAAATTCCTTCATGACATAGAAAAATATGTTAACCAACACTGATCAAAAATTTCATTGAGCTCCTTTTGATTTCCATATGACTCCCAAATTTTTATTAACTTTTTTCTAGCATGAGCTCTACTAGATCATAAGTGTGGTCCTTCTTTACAGGTTTGTATGCAACATCTACTACTATGCATGGCATGTTGTTCAATCTTCTTGATTGATAGAATTTGTGAGATATGACTCTAACAACGAAATCAAGTAGGGGATCAGTAATGGTATCAATAGTCATTCCCCTATTGTTCCATATAGCACCATTGTTCTTCTCTATGGCCTCCTTTTTGTCTAATCTAGGGTTGGGAATCTAGTAACCCTATGGACAATTTTCTTCATAACCCTCATTGGTCCTATTTCTAGCCAAAATGATCCATCATGAATTTGGCTCAACACTATATGAATCCATTCAGTCTAAAATACAATGGGGAAAACTAGGGCTTTAGTTAAACCCTTCTTGTCAACAATTTGAAACTTTTCCTTCAATATACCCTTGTCACACAGCTTATCATAGGCATTGAAAATTTCTAAGTCACCTATGGCTCCAATCTTATAGTTGTAACATTTCTTGACATCTTGGATGATTATAACTTTGTCCAGAATGACTGAGAAAGCACCAACTTGGGTCATTTTTGTAGGAAACTTTGGGTATTGGCCTAAATTTGGGTTGTTTAACTTCATTACTAATGAGTTGAATCTAATAATCCTCCTTTCCCTTTGTGGTTTTTGACCCATATTCCATCTTGACCGAACTAGGGTTTAATATTAAATAAACTTTTCAAATACTGCGTAGCTTGGCACTTGATGAAATACCTTTAAATCGAAGAGTTTGGGTTGAATTGCTATCGAAATCAGTGCAAACCACTACAGAATTGTTGTTTGGTCACCTCTTCACTCTTATCATTTTCACTTTGTGTTTGAATGGCTTGAAAAATGAGTGATTTTCAACTTTATTAGGTTCAAGACCTAGCATTTATTGCATGGTGCTTACAACTATATGCTTGGCTTCATTGTAATTCATTTAGTTAGCCTCAACTAGTCTTCTACTTCACTCAGCTTCAACTATCAGCTTGGAAGCTATTGGAATGTTGACATCCATTAGAGCTCGGCATCTTTTAAAAAAATTTGTTTTTTAACTTGACATCTTTTCTCATGTAGATTTCTTCTTGGCAACATTTCTTTGTTCTTTTGGGCTAATGTATGATACATATTTATATATATCAACCCCATGTACCTATCTTATGCTCAATTAGATAAAGTGTGATTACTTGACCTCTTGGGTGAAGTGATCTCTCCACTGGTTGAACTTGATCCATCTCTTCTTTTTCATGTCTTTTTCATTTCTATCTTGATATGTTCCACATTGACTTTTTCTTTACCATTGTTGACTTTTTACTTGGGTGCCTTTGCCTTTGTTGGGTAATTTCTGCTAACATGTCCTATCTTTAAGCAACTTAAACATATGATTTGGCTTAACCATCTTCTATAATTTCCCTTGAAGTGTGCTCTTATGTAGTTCTCAAGAACATGACCATATTCTTGATAGTAGTGACAACTTTGCCTAGTATTGTAATCCCAAGTGTAGTGGTGTGCATAGTTGTTTTTCCTTGCAGGCCGATTTTTTGTCCATGTAGGCTTTGATCTACACTCAAAAGCTCTATGTCCATACTTTTTGTAGTTGTAGTAGTGATCTTCAAATCTTGGTGTCCTTATGGTCTTGGCTCTATAGTCTTTTGTTGAATGTCCTTGCATGTTACACTTGTGACAATAGCCTGTGTTTTTGGATGTGTCCTACTGATTGTTCTTTCTACTCCTACAAACATTAGTAGTGTGCCCCTTTTTTATTACATAAATGAAAAGTGGGTTTTTTTTTCTTACCTTTGTTGATCCTTACTACTACAACCTTGGATGATTCTCCTTGTCTAGTGCTAGTGTAGCCAAGTCCTAAAGTATCATTAATAGCCCTTGGTGATTTCAGTAATTGTTCAAAGTACTTGATAGCCTCATTGGGTTTGTTGTAGCTTTTTGCTATCTTCTTTTCTCTCTTCAATTCATTCTACAATTATTCATTCTACATCTTCAAGGTGGAGATCTCAATGTCCTTCATGTTTAGCTCATGATAAGCATTCATCATCTAGCTTAAGGTGTCTAGCTGCATGTTTGAGATCTTTTCAAACTCAATTATCTTCTCTTCTAGCCTATTGGTGAGATTTCTCTTGTCATCTTCAAGCATGGCTTTATCCTCAATTTCTCTCTTCTTTTGTTTAGTTATTTCACATAGCATTATGGCTTGTGATTCTTGTTCCATTTTAAGAGATTTTATCTCTTCTACTTGGGCTCTATTTTTCTCCATCAATTTTACTATTGGTGCATCAAAATCCTTGGAATCTCCATTGGAAAACACTTGTGTGGTATCAATATCCTTGTAGTGTATGTCATTTTCAGCTATGGTTGTCATCTTTCTTCTTTTTAAGGATTTTCTCAATTCCTCCTTGGCTTCCTCTACCTTGTGTAGAGAAAGGTGCACATAAATCACTTGATTGTCAATAATCTTCCCAAGTTTGAAGACTTCCATCTTTTGATCTTTTCCTCCAAGCTATTAGGCTTCTCTTGGTGAGAACTCAAGCTCTGATACAAATTTTTAGAATATTCAAATGGGAAGAGTACTCTTGAGAGTGTGGGATGAATTAGAAGTACCTAGTTTTTATCCTTTTAAACCCTCATTAACACATAACTAAAAGTAATGTATATGCATGTAAACGTATAAGAAAATATGAAATAAAAGAATGCATCAACACATAACACAAAAGATTTGGCAACCCAGAAACCCTCTAGGAATAAGAAGGTAAAACTAGGGTGGGGATAACACTCACAAAAACTACTATAGTAATATGTTCAACCATTTCTGATGGTATGCCTTGTGAAAGGCCTGCCCTATTAAAGGCTTTACACTATGTCAATAGTGACCTAGTTAGAGGATTTACAAACACTTTACATGAAATGTCACCCTATTTAAGGATTTACAGTAGGTTGTTAAACCCACCTAATATGTAGGATTTTCAATGACCTTCTCGAAAGGTTCTCCTAACTAGTTGTTAAGCTAACCTATCAATACAGGATTTCAGCATCTCAAAGAATGGTGAGAAAGTATTAGAACATTTGATCTAATAGAGTGCAATCATCAATTGCTAGATTCAGGTTTAGATCTGCTCTTCCTATTCTGATCCTTGCTTGATCTGATCTCTGTATGTGTTCCTTGTCTCTTGTGTTGGTCTGATCAACTGGATATGAAATTGTTTCTCTATTCCTCTAAGTCTTTCCTTCTTCTCAATGAAATTTTTCTATAATATCCCGATACATTATTCTTATCCTCTCATGCAATGGGTTTTAGACCTCCTTTTAAACATTGTGAAGACTTTCAGTTAGGTATGGATCTATGATCCACATTGAATCTTCAAATTCTCGCTCATACTTTGTATTTTTCTCATTGGTTGCATGCCTTCTCCATTTTCTGATTGGCTACATGTAGATTGTATAGGGAATGCAAATGATTCATCCTTATCCTTTTTCTACTTCAAAATCTCTTTAAGTCATCTCCAAAAATGATCTACATCTTAGTTTGTGAAGGCACAAAGTACTATGTTGATTCTATGTTACTCGACACATACTATATCACTGATGCTCAGCACTTGAATGTTCCTGTATTGCTCGGCACATGTTACACCCTATGTTTCTTAACAAATGAGTCTTCCTGAGTCACTCAGCAAATACTACACTCTGTCTTACTCAACACCTAAAGTCACTTGACACCTATTAAGATTATGACTCGGTAGCTACTATCACTTACTCAACATACATAGTGTACTTAGCATATATGGTGAAATTGGTTAAGTGTCTTGACACTCAAATGTCAAGACCATTCTAAGACCAACAAAGGATTCAAGAGAAATTTCCACAAGTTTCAAGAATATGAGTAGAATGACAAAATGATGGGCAGATTCAATGGATCTAAGCAAACATTAAGATCTATAGATATGTTTAAGCATTCAAAGATTAACCTGGCTATTTAAGGAGAGTTAATAGATTATTTTTTATTTTTTGTATGTTGAATATGAAAACAAGTGAAGAATATAGTTGCAGAGGAAAAGTAAGAAGCTAGTGTATGAAAGATTACTTGAATTGTTGCCAAGCAGATTAGAGAGGGATAATTTGATGAAGTCCAAACAATGAATCAAATGGAGATCTGGACATGGAAAGTGAGTTCTATTTTATCATATCAGTCTAGTTGTTACTTTTTAACCATTGTAACAATAAAATCCTTTAATCAACATGAAATTGTAATTAGATGTTTTAAAAGTCTCTAACAATGCCACTCCTAATAGGGTGATTAAATCCTTTAATAGGTTCATACCTAACAGTGTGTTTTATAACCTTTAATAGAGTTGACTCTTTATTGAGCTCACTTCAAAAGAGTGAAAAGTGGTAGTGTGTCATGTGTTGTTTTCTTCCAAATTGGGTTTTCACCTTAAATCCTAGTGTCATACTTATCTGAATATTGTTTTTATGTTTCATATTATTTACTATTATATGCTTATGTTATTCAACGTATACTAAAACGAAGAGTTAATTATTGAATGAATAAGTTGTATTACTGATGAACTATCATATTGGCCACGTAAATTTATGAGTTTGATTAAGATGTGTTAAAAGTTTAATTCACACACTTAGACTCAAGGATAACTGATTCACACACCCCCTCTCATTTATTCTAATAATTGAAACAATATCTCACATTGGATATGAAGACACAGTCCCAAGAAAATAGAGATAGAGATATAGTTGGGGAAGACAAAAGATGAGTTAGAAGGAAAAATAATTCAAAGGGTGGGTAAAGAACTTGATCAAATAAGAGGACATAGGCACATTGATCCGATCGGGGAAAATGTCATTCAAGGAGACTCACAACTTTTTAAATTAGAAATTCAATTATCCAAGAAAAGCTTTTACATAAAGCCTATCGATTTAATAATAATATTTTCATTCTTAATATTTCATTACATGCATAAACAATTTATCACACATGAATATATTTTAAGATTTTAGATATTTTTTTCCTATGAAAGAGGGATAAGATTGTTGGGGTGACTCTTTGTTTGAATGAAATTTCCTAAACTTGTTTATTTTATAAGTGAACATCAAAACAAAATTAAGACCCTAAATAGAAGAATCTAGGATGTGGATATAGTTGAAAATACTCTATATTAGTTTTGAATATTTTGAGATATTTTTTTTGTAATTTGTGCACATATATCTCACATAGGATATCTAGATAAAGTGCCAACAAAATAGAGATAAGGATTTAGTTAGAAAAAAAAATTTAGATGATTCAGAAGAAGAAAAAATTTAAAACATGACTAAAAACAAAGATCAGATAACAAGATAGATCCACATAGATATAATGGAAATAATATAAATCGAGAAGACACAAAACTTCTTGATTTAAAGACTTATTTAAAGAAGCAAAGCTTTGACATACCTATTGGTTGCATGATAATATATTTATTGTTAATGTTTCATTATATTATATTTTATTTTATTTATTTTGCTTATGTCTTAAAAATTATTACTATGTGAATCTATTCAAAAATTAAGTATCGTATGGTTTAAATAAAAATTAAATAAACAACACTCCAACCTAATCATACATAGTTTTTTTTTTTAATAGATATTATATATTATATATCTAAAATATATAAAATTATTAAAGAATTAAAATATAATATAATCTTATACTACATTCTATAATATATTTTAATTGATTATTGAAATTAAATAATAGTCCTTCAAAAATTTAATGATTTAGACTATAAAAAAAAAAAAAATTGTACTTAAATAAAGAATAACCTTTACTTTACCTTAGTTACATAAACTTAATTCTTTAGCAATATTATTATATTATTCATTTTCTTATCAGTATCATAATTATCACCATCATCATCATCATCATAATCATCATCATCGTCATTTCTGTTATTGTTATAAATTGAATAATCCTAATTTAGAGGTCAAAAATAAATGATATTATACTATTTATTATCATATTAGGTTATATAAATTATATATTTATGTTTAAAGGTTCTTTATCTTGAGACATGTTATATAACTTTTTCACACTGCATGGTAATTTCAGATTTCAAGGATCTTACTTCTCATTTTAAACTACTACATTTTCATAGATCTTTCATCAATAATATATTATAAAAATTATCCCACTTCATCATTGGGTACTAATTGAATTCCATTAGCTAAGAGAGTAGATTTTCAATCAAGGAATATCTAAGTCCTACCTCTACAAATCATAAAAATGCCCAAGATGTTTTTTTTAACAATAGGCATCTCAAATAAAGAAACATGTATGCTTAAGGACCACAGAGGATAAATTTATTTCAAGATATGTTACTTGACCAATATATAAAATGAGATAAATTAGATATAGACTAGAAGCACTAAATATTTATGCAATACTAAAACGATATCAATGCAATAAAGAACTCTACATCCTAATAATGGGGCATAGTTTAGAACATAAATATCATGCATCAACAAAACAAAATTTATGAATGGAACTAAAATGTGTTCACCCTCTCATTATGTTTATATCTATTAAAGAATATCATTACACGGGTAAAATTAATTCATAATATTTTACCACTAATATTTTCAGCACAAACAATACTAGAGTGCAAATAATTGTCCTAATATTACACGAAAACTTAGTTGGTACTAAAATTTATCATTATAATAATCATATGTGATTTATTAACCATGCAAATATTTTTTAGACAATATAGGTATCTTATTTTTTATTATGAGATTTGTACAATAATGTTTAATGTATTTTATTATCTGAATGTATATTGTTAGATTGAATTTTTCAAAATTTAAGTTTAACTTTATTTTTCTAGTTTATTGAAATCCTATTACAAGAAATTGGATCTTGGAATGCAATAGTTATACTAAGGAGGTGAAAAATCTTAAATTGGTAAATGTTTTGTCAAATTTTTTAAAAGTTTGTGTAGGACAAGATGTCAACATGTAGCCTATATAGAAAATCATGTTGTTTGTGTGACAAAGGCCTCAATAGATAAGTCATATATTTGAAGGGCACAAGGGGGAGGGGGAGAGAGAGTAATAACCACCCAGATGTTTTTTTCCAATTTATATTATCAAACTCTTTTGCGCCACTTCTCATGTGGGTAGTTATTATTTCAGTGATATTTGAGGATGTGGATTTACAGTCCATTACATTGTGATTTGATATATTATGAGCCATTGGATTGTTTTTTGATATGATATTTTATAGTTAGATAGTACTATCATAATTTCTTATGATAATGTTATGTATATTTATAGTTTTTACTAGCCCCATACTTAAATGTGTATGGTTAATGTGTATGCTTTACATTTTTATTTGACATATTTGATATGGTAAGGGATAGATTCATATTCACTTGCTTGCAAGATCTACATGATGTATTAAGCCCTACCTTTGTCTTGTGTGTGTTCATTATTTTTTGTGATTGGATTTGATGCATATTGAAGGTATTGGGCATCAATTTCTTTGCATTGTTAGGATAAGTGTTTGGTATTTCATTTTCTCCTAGTTGACATTTAGTACATTGAGACTGAGAGTGGAAAACTATCTCTTTCTCAATCAACAAAAATAACATATTCTATGATCATATATTTTATCTTATCATGTTCACCCCAAATTTCATTATTGCATGTACTTTTTTTCACTCATTTAGGTCAAAAAATAAATCGGACAAACACTATCTTAATTTTATCATCTAGATCCTTGAATCATTTGTTGTATTCAAACCCAATACAAGGGTTTTCCCATTCTAAAATTTATTCAAGCCCTACTAATAATTCCTCTTTAAAAATAAAATTTTCTACTTATTTAGCAATTACCACCTCCTCTCCCAATGTAATATCCCTTCACAATTCAAACCTCAACTTTCTGATTTATATCTCAAGGAATATTGTCAAACACTTCCGATATTATCTCTATGCTCATTTCTTCTCAATTTCAGACTGATTATGCTTTCTTGAAATGATATCATATATATATATATATATATATATATATATATATATATATATATATATATATATATATATATGAATTCTAAATTAAAAATATGCACTTACAAAAAATTGGTGTTTTTTCAAACACTTGACATGCATACTATCATGTCAATCAAGAAAGACAAAAATCATCAGATGTAAAAGATAATAATTGGATGATAAGAAAAGAGCCTCTTATGTTAATTTATTCTTTCCTTGTGGGAGCTCACATACTTTTCTCCAAAAAGCGGGGATAAAAGATATTCTTATATTTGCACTTTATTATAGTATTATAATATGAAATTATGCCCCATCATAAAGTGCCAATCCCCAATAAAATCCTCTAAACACCATATTAGCCTATGAGGGTAATAATAATAAGATAATCTCTAAAACACTAATGCTTCCAAAAAAATGGCTACATTATAGTCATCCCTCTCTAAGATTTCTTGTCCCCAAGAAATCCTTTGAAAAAAAAAATAGCACATTCCAATTGGATCCCAAGGGTAGAATTTTGTACTATCCCTATAGTATACAAGCAACTCCTATAGCACCAACACCCAAACAATGAACATCACCATTTAAATCATCTTAAAACTAAGCCTTAGTACTGATGAAGGCAACAACTCATTGAAACTCAACCTAACTAAAATACCAACTCTATCCACACCTGAGTACCCATGAAACTAACACTCACAACCAACTACACTATGGAGATTATAACAACAATAGATACCTAAAACACTACCACCAACTCCAAGCTTATAGTATAAGGGGCCTAACTTGCATTTGTCTATCCCATCTGCAAAAGATGGTTCTAGCCCATCCCATAATGGATGGTATGCAATTAGAGCCAACCCACACCAGCATGAAACCAAGTCCTCTACCTCTCGGTCAAAAGAAAAGTGATGAGCACTCCTCATAGTGTAATTCTAATAAAATATCCCCATCTCTATCAAGGGCTCATCACAATCAAACTGGGAATTAGAAGAGGGTTCTAATATTTAACTCCAAACCACTGATTAGATGAAACCTTGGTCAATCCTCACAGCAAATTAAACCATGAAATCCCTATGGGGAAGCACAGTAGACAAAGCCTCTGCAATATTTTCCACCAACCTCTAAATAACATGAGAGCCTCATACAAAAGTACCCTTGGACACTCTAAATTAATCCTCCCACACATCTAAACTCTTTAATAGATACTTTATCAAGGATTATATATGGTATAAATTATACGTGGAAGAATTAACCTGCTCCCCTATGATCTAGAGTTAATCCCTTTGAAAATGTGGTACTACTAGCTATCCAATGGTACCAGCCAAATGAAATGAAGAAATAGATCTACTTATGGTAGAAGGAAGTAAATCACCATGAGAGCTTGTATTAGTTGATGCACTCACCTAGTCTTTACCTACTGGACCAATATGTTGAATGAATGTGTTACCTACATTATCATGTTTATCATCCCCAACTATAGAAGAAAACTTACCACCAACCATAATATGTAACTAAACAAGGTCTAGAGCTAGTGTCAACTGTACCATCTCTAACTCTATAATAAGCTCATCCAACTATGACTGTGACTTCTGAAGAACCAACTAAGTATACTGAAGAGAGTCTATAGTCACCTCAAGCTCATGCATGGGCTTAGCCACCTCCTCCTCTTTCCCTAACAACATCTCATAGTAGGTGCTACCCCACTCTAGAAGGTAATCCCTATAAGGAACTAACTAAGAGTAACTATGCTTCAAGTTTAATAGATTCTCAAAGTGCATGAACCTCTTCTAGGGAAAGACTACTATAACTAGGGTCATCATACATAAGAGTACCCTAACTTGATGTAGCTATAATTTTATCAATACCATCACCATGCACAATAGATGAAGAAATGTCACTATCACTCACATTTAGCTGACAAGTCACATGAAGCATATATAACCCCTAACTCCTACGCAAGCTCCCCATCTCACTAACTCCACTGTAATAGGTAATTGAATCAAAACTAGCCCCCAAAATATTTCTCATACATATTCTATCATCCTCTCACAAATATGCATTTTAGATAAAAATAATACATGTACCTCAATCAACTCCACATTTGAAAAAATGGGAGCCCTTGCAAAATCAATATCCCCACATGTCTCAACTCCCACCTAAATAGTAATATCCTATAAACATCAATCTTGGGACACATCCATAACCTTGGAGTCCCAATATATGAGAAGGGGCATCATAATAAGTACAACTCATAGAATCGTCAAAAAAATCATCAGAGGTTCAATAGTCTCTACATCCCCACCACCTAACAGAGCCTTAGTTTTCATCACCTAACTCTACACACATGACCTAATGTCAAGCTATGAATCAATAATATTAGAGCATGAACCCACATCTACCAACTCTTTTGTAACACCCAAGTCACCAACATCACAGATGGGTGACTCTATATATGTGTCGATCCCACCTAAGGTAGCAGTTGCTTCCTATACTGAAGTAATACTATGAAAAATCACATACAAATCTTTAAGAATAATCCCCTCCTCAAGAGAGTCAAAAGTATTAGTGGTAAGAATTGCATCCAATACTACATTTGGACCCAAATTGCAATGGTAGGTCATTACAATTCTGACACCCACCCATTGTTGAAGTGATTGAACCAGAAATTGGCTACTATTGGAAGAGCATTAGACTTTTTTTGTTGTAAATTGTGATGAAAAGGGCATCTGCAAAAATTTTGGTGGATAAAACTATCATAACTTGGAAGAAGGAAGGTTGAGAGGTCATTAAGATGTTGTCACAATTATGACGTCTATGCAGAAGTCGTGTTATGGAATTGATGTTAAGCCTTTGGAATGGGTCATTATAGCTATGATAGCTATGTTGTCCACATCATGGCTAGCCTTCAAAATGTGTTATCACAATTATGACAGATAGCTTAATTTAAAAGAAAAAAATAAACTGTAAATTCATGTTTTTCTCCTCAATTTGATTACTATAGATGTGACCAAGAAGTTAAATAAAAACAAGATAAATTCATGTTAAACAACAAGAAGTTATAGAAGTGACCTATTATATCAAGGCACTGATGAATGAAACAGATAGTTGTGATGAGATGGCTACATATTCAAGCCCTCTACTGTCCTCTTGCTACTGAAGAGCCACATGTTCCTATTAAACATCTAATGCCCCTATGTTTCCTATCCCTTTTCCTTGGAAACTAAGCACCACATCCAAAACACTTGTTTACATAACCTGATTTAGACCATTAATAGGAACACCAGTATCTCATAGAATTAAAACCTTCCAAGCTAGTGTACAAGAATCATAAACCCAAAACACTTGTTTCACTAGTGTGGGTGCAAAGAGAATTGTTGTAAATGAAGAACCCATGTCATCCACAATAAATTCACTCTAAGTAAGATGTTATCTCCATCTGGATTCAAAGAAAGACAAATAAAAAATATACATTAAAATGTTTACTCACATGTAGTATGCCACATTATATCTATTTTGAAGTGGGTTGTGAAGCATGTGGAAAACAATAGGGAAGAGAAACAAAAATTGAGATTTTGTCTTGGGAAGCTAGCATAAGACAATCCTAACACACATTTCATGAATTTTGACCCAAATTTCAGTGATCGATATTATGCTTGAAGCGGATGTTATATTTTAAAACCATTTTTATTTTCTATATTCACACAATTAGTTGTCATGCAATCATAGGTTAATGTTGAGCTTCACTTGATTTCAAGAAAATTTTAATATTCTCTACTAATCACATGTTGGAAATAGCAATTGGAAACTAAATACTAAGAGGGGGGGAGAATTAGCTCTTCAAAACATTAACCAATAAACCATTCACCACACATTCATCTCATTAATTTTACATAAACTAAAATAGAAAACTAAACATATCCATAGCATGAAGCAAGAAACACATATTACACAAGATATGTGGTTACCCAGTAGCCCTTGAATGAGAAGTTAAAAATGGGGTGGAGATGACACCTACAAATCTTTACTACTGCATTTGTAAACAATAGCCAATTTAGGTTACAATAAGTTTGATCATAAACTATGATCTACCTTATGAAAAGTCTATCCTGGTGAAGGCTTACAGAGACTATTAGGTCTTAGCCTATTAAATGATTCCAACTTATAATAAAGTACCTAGGCACCCTATTAAAGGATTTAAAAAATATTTCTAGAACTACTCTGTTAGGAGATTTTGACTGATTCAACTATTAGAATATTTGAGCATTGATCCTTGAGTTAGTGCTAGTCTATTAGATGTTAGATCTTCTCTTTGCAATTATGTCCTTGATTCTCTTGATCATATATGTCTTCTCTATCCTCTAACTACTTTGTTTTATAAACTAATTTTTCAATTCAATCTTTTCACATCTCCTTAGTCACCATGATTGCTTTATCTACACATGCAAATCTCCTCCTTCATATTCTTCTCTCATCACATGCTCTTTAGGGTTTTCCCTCCTTAAGAATACTTGGGTGACCTAAGGTTAGGTAAGAATCAACGACTATGATTCACCTATTTTTCCACTTCATCTATCCCTCTATCTGATTGGTTGAATGTTCGGCATAGGGATCATCAATGTAGATTTTTTCTTATCTTCTTGAATCATAAAATAATCCTTAAGTCAGCCCAAAAATGGTTTGCATAGGATTTTGAACTATTACAAATAACTATGTAAAAAAAAATTTACTTGGCACTTGATGTCACTAATGCTCAACATCCATTGTATCCTTAGTGTTGTAACTCAACTTCTAAATGACTTAGCATTTTCTAGTCACTCGACAACTGAATCACTCGGCATGCATTGGCTTTCTCATCATTGAGTGAATGGATACTAATTGTCTACTCAACACATACTGGTGCTCGACACTAACTATCTCTTTTTCTCAGCATGCATTATTTGGCAACTTATGGTCGACATACACTACATTCTATTGTGTAATGACTTAAGTGTATTGTCACTCAAATGTCAAAACCACAATGAGATCAACAATTGCTCCCTTTGACATGAGTGGCAAACCCATTTATTGATGCATATATAACCTTAACTTATGAGCATAACTTAGATAATTTATATTCTTCACTCCGTGTGTATACCAAATTTCAAAATTTTACAAAACTAATGACTTGGTTAGTCATATCTCAAAACTTCATAACTCCCCCTAAGTTGTTTGTTCTTTGTTGTATCTGAATCTAAATTTGATACTCCTACTAAGTAAATTTGTTGAATTTATTGTCTTTCTCTATTTCTTCATTTACTCCCCCTTTGAGTATTTTCACCTTTCTTTATCTCTCCCCAAAAATTGTATCTCTACCCCTGTTTGACACTTATATCATTTGGGTGGTAGACTAATAGTGTGTTTGTCCAAAAAAAAATTTATGGAATTCCATCATAACTTTAAATGTTGCATCCCATTTGTTGTATGCTACCTCTATAGGTTGAATCTGACCATTTGTCTTAGCAACAAGGTCTACTAAGCCATCATGATTGAAAAGATGAGAATCTTTCTTCATCAATGTTTCAGCGAAGGCTAGTAAGTTGTGAAACATCTCCACTTGTGGGGTCAACATGGATTGAATACTTACCAAGGTACTTTGGATATTTACATCTTTTTCATATAATGTAGCTAGCTGGCCTTGAGTGGATAAAAATCTATTAAAATGAGCTTGGCTCTGACTAGTAGACAACTTAAGAATGTTAGCTATTGTTTCTAGGTCTTTGTTTAGTTAGTTAGTAGCCCTTGTAGCTCCTTGTGTGAATGAATTCACATCACAAAGTATTGTGTATAGAGAAAATATATTTTCTAAGAACTTCTTAACATTCTTCATTTTGGTTTCTAAGTCAACCTATCATAGTGAAATAGCACTAGAAATATTTTCATTGATCTTTGCTTGAAATTTCTTCTTAGACCATTCTAAAAGCTTAGTGTTTCTATCCAAGTTTGCATCACTAATCTTATCAACTATATGCACCAGTTTCTCAGCAATAGGTTTTTCTTCATTAGGTTTTGGGATACTAAATGAATCAAGAAATATTTCTTCTATATCATGTAGAACTTGTCTTTTCTTGTGCTCCCTTTTGAGTAACTCTTGGTGCTTCTTCTTTGGTAAAGCTTCTTGTAGGATACTAATTTCTTCTATGGTGATTGTTGCAAGATAAAAATTAGGAAGTTCAATCACCTCAACTGATTTGGCATCTCCATTAGATGGTCCTTCACCAATCCTAGATGTATTAGGACTAGGCCTTGATGATTGTAAATGTGTAGCTTCTAGACTCTGCCTATGAAGAGTTTGACTAGGACTAGGAATGGAAAGATTGGCAATGTAACGAATGTCTAAATTTTTATTTGTTCCTCTAGTTATGTAGTCAACATTGACTCTTTTTTCCTATCCTTCTCCATCTTCTATCTATGGTAAAGGTATAGGACTGGTTTCCTAACCTAGTCTTATTTATGTTCCATACTTCTCAATAGTTAACATGACTTGCAATGAATGATTTGACACTGATTTGCTAACATCTAATGTCACCATGTCCTTTCCCTTTTATACAACTATTGGCATTGCAATTTTTTCTTCTTTTGATTGAGGGGACACTTTGGATATTTCTTGTGTTTTCTCCCCTATAGATGCCAATTATGCCTTCTCAATCTCATTAGTTCTCACTAGCATAGATTTGAGAATAAGTGTGCTTCCATGGTGGAACTCTTTAGTATCTTCTTTAAATCATCCTCAGTTAAATGATTGATGTTCTAAGCATAAGTATCAGTAACATCTTTGATTTGTATGGAGTCTTGCTAACTCACTTGGTCTACATGTGAAGGATTGCTGCACGATATTCGTACCTCAAGTATAATTTGGACATTTTTAGCTCTGCCTCTATTGTAGCCTTTTCTTTTGCAATTTCTTTCTTAGTCCCTCCTACATGACCATCTATGACTACTTCCTCTTCCTTATCTTTAACCTCGTTTGGTACTTGATCACTTTCTTTTTTTGTTGTTAACCCATAAATAACTTTCCATATTTGGTTGCTCTATTTAACAAACTCTTCAACATTATTCTACAAGATATTGAAATATTGGTATTTTGGAGAAAATCTCCCCTTATACTTTTTTATAGCCTTAGTCATTTTTTACTTATCCAAATATGGCATTACTCTTGCTAGAGCAGTCTCCCTGATCATTGTTTTAGTTGTTAACCTAAATTGCCACTTCTACTCAACTTAGTCATATAGACTTTTGGGTAAAGAGTTGGAAATTTCAATACAAGCGTTCTTAAATGTATCCATCATCTGATAGAGAGAGTCTTCCACCTTATTCATGTCTACTTACCAAGTTTATCAAAGTCAACATGTGTGAACCTTGACAAATTTAGACATTATTCTTGATATTTTCACATAAGTTCTCTAAGGCAAAAGAGGGAATGTGTCTTACCACTTGGAGTTGACTATTGTCATCTAATTCTTTCATCTCCTCACCTGACTCAGCTAGAGCAACATACTTTCTCCTTGGCCTCTTCTTATGCTCATCTTCCTTTGTAGATGCAATAGATTTTTTTCTTTTAGGCTTATCAATTTCTTCTTTCTTCTTTGTAGTTTCCCATGTACTAGTCCTAGTAACAAATACTGGTAGCTTTTATTGTTTGGATTTCACAACTTTCTTAGGTTTACTCACTACTAGCTCTGTAGCTTTCCTCTTCTTCTTATCTATTGGTTTAGGTGCTTCCTTGACTTCTTCTTCATCAACATCTTCATCATGTTCTTATTCTTCACCTACTCAGTCCTCTGCTTAACCTTGTACAAGTGCTAGTGGAGCTTGGGCTAACCTATCCTCATCCTCTTCATCTCCACCTTCCCCAAATCTTTCTTTCAATTTCTCAAAGATCTTATTATTCTTTCTTATCATAGAAGTAGTCTTCAAGTCAATTGTGATTCTTGACTTTGCTTTCTCATAATTGCTAAATGGGGTTGTACTCTTTTCTATCTCATTTGCTAATAGTGTTGTAATGATTGTAGATGCCTCATCCACATTGATTTCATAAGGTAGAGCCATGAGCCATCTAACCCTTGGAATAGTTGCTTGAACAAAAGTATGGTTAGCATCAACTAAAAAGAAAATATCATTGTAATAATTCTCCACTAGTGATACTAGAATCCTTAGTCTACGCTTTATAGAATTCTTGAAGTCCTCAAAATAACTAGCCATTAATAACTCAAAATTATCCCCATGATGCTCTATGAACTCTTCAATCTGAACTGCAATAGACCTATTTGTCTTTCAAGAAACTTTCCCAAATGTTAGAAATGTGTTTTGCACATGAAGGAATAAACAAACTAGTAGTGAACCAAATTTGCATTGTGCACTATTTTTTTTTCATATGGCCTCCAAATTTTATGATAATTTGTTTAGTTGTAACTTTGCAAGGTCACAAGAGTGGTCCTTTTTCACTATTTTATAGCATAAGTCCACTTCCATACAAGAAACATTGTTCAATCTTCTAGATTGAAAGAACTTGTAAGAAATTATTCTCACTGCAAATGCAATTAAAGGAACAATTGTATCTATAGTTATTCCCCTTTTCTTCTATACTACCCCTATATTCTTCTTAATTACCTCCTTAGCCTCACTTTATGTGATCTTGGTTCTGATAAGGGTATAATACCTTGTTAATCAGTGAATAATCCTTTTTGTGATCTAAATAGGGCCATTTTCCAACAATATAGAGTGATCACATATTATGATGAGTACTATCTTAATCCATTCTATTTTGAATATATTTGGAAAATCTAGGGCATGGGTTAACCCTTTTCTCTCAACAGTTTTGTACTTATCCTTTAAGACTCCATATAGACACATTTTTCTATATAGGTCTCTACCATGTCTCCAATACTTCCTACCTTATACATAAAGTAGCATCTAATATCTTGTACATCCAAAATTTTATGGTGGTTTCATAGATAATGTACCTGAAAGATCTCCCTTATATGCTATCCAAAGAATAGGTTAGAAGGGTTGTTATCTAACCTAATTTCTTATCAATTGAAAATTCAAAACCTCTTTTCCTTGCTTCCTAATAGTTGTAGAAGAGATAGACACCATATTGATACATAGAGTTTATGAAAACTTAAATAATAAAAATTGGCACCAGTAAAATACCTTTCAAATCTGATGAATATATTGAGTTGCACTTCAAATTGATTAACTAATGTAAGAATACCCTACTTCAATTCTCCTTCACACTCTTCATGTTCTCTTCAATCTTGAATGAATGCAAATGAATCAAAAGTCTTCGATATAGCCATTTAATATTTTACATTAAATGCTTAGTGCTTATAACTATGAACTTAGCTATCATAGCAGTTTCAACTCACTTTTATTACACATAACTTCCACTACACTTGGCAACCATAGCAAGATTAGCAAATACTATCACCCATAATAGCTCAACATCAACTGAAATTTCATTCTCAGTGAGCAACAAATGTGAAACTTTTCATGCTCAATATCAACATGAAAACTAACAAAATTTATAGATTTCTTCTAGGTTCTAACCAGTACATTGCATCTTATTTCATGCATATATGGTCTTCCTAGAACTTAGATTTTTGGAACTAATGTAAAATATATTATTTAGATATTAGTCCCACATAACTTTGATTGCCTAGTTGGGGGTGATATGATCACCTGATCCATTGGATAAAGTGACCTCATTTGAACTTGAAGTGCTTCAATCTTCCTTTTGTCTTCCATGTCATGTTCATTTTCACTTTGATTTTCTTAATATCAACTTTTGCATTACCTTTGTTGAATTCATAGCTAGGAGGGCCTTTAACCTAATTGGATAGTTTCTGTTGATGTGACCATTATTCAAGAAACTGAACCATGTAGTTTGAGTCAATCATCTATAGTAATCATTTCTAAAATGTATTTTTATGAAATTTTTAGGAGTATGTCCATAATCTTGACAACAATGACAACTATATCTAGTGTTGTAATCCCAATTATAAGAGTTGTCATTGTGATTTACCTTTTCTTTCTTTTTTGATGACCATTTGGAATTAGATTTGCACTCATATGATCTATGTCAATATTTGTGATGATTAAAATAATGTCCTTCAAATATTTGAGTGTTCATGGTCTTGGTCCTGCATTTATGTGCATTATGTCCTTCTTTGTGGCAGTTGTAGTAGTTTCCTTTATAATTCTGCTTAGGATTTGGATTGAAAGTGTAAATCTTAGAAACATTAGTTTTATGACACAATTTACCACAATTATCATAGGTAGGTTTGTAGGTCTTTTATTTTTTATTTCTTTGTTCACCACTTCTAGATGATTCTCCTCTTTCAATTGAGTTGTATCCATATCCAGTAGTGTCATTGTTAGGCATTGGTGACTCCATCAATTTCTTCATATACATTATGGCTCTACTACGCTTATTAAGATTTTATGTTTCTACTTTCAATTCATTCTACAATAGGGGATTTTGTGTCTCCAAGGTTGTGACCTCAGTGTATTTCCTATTCAATTCTTGATTTGCAATCATCAGTTGATTAATTGTATCCAATTACATGTTAGCAAGATTCTTCACATCTAATGTCTTTTCTTCTAGACTATTAGTCAGTATTATTTATTCTTCTTCAATTATGGCCTTGTCTTCTTCAAGTTTCTTTTTCTTTTTAGTTTTTTGACACAATACTATAGCTTGTGCTTCTTCTTCCCTTTTGAGATTTTTGACCTCTTTAGTTACAACTCCATTCTTTTCTATCAAATCTACAACTACTGCATCAAACTCACTTGAGATTCTATTCTCAAATAAGCCAGTGATGTCAAACTCTTTCTATTGTGTGTCATTTTTTTTAATGGCCATCTCTTTCCTTCTTTTTAATGAACGTCTTACCTCATCTCTTGCTTCATTCAACTGATGTAGAATGAGTTGTATTTCAGTTATTTGATTATCAATAATTCTTCCCAACTTGTAGATTTCCATCTTCAAGATCTTTCCTCCAAGCTACAAAGATTTAATTTTGATAGAAAAAGGATCTCATAACAATTGTTGGAGATAACAATGGGAAACTAAGTACAAAGAGGTGGGGGATGAATAAACTCTTCAATTCTTTAACCAATAAACCATTCACCAAACATTCATCTTATTATTTACATGTAAATTGAAATAGAAAATTAAACATATCCATAGCATGGGACAATAAACAAATATGACACAAGATATTTGGTTACCAAGAATCCCCCAAATGAGAAGGTAAAAATGGGGCAGTGATGACAACTAGAAATCTTTACTAGTGCAGCTCTAAAGTGTAGCCAATTAAGGTTAAACTAAGTTTGATCATAAACTATGATCTACTCTATGAAAGTATACCTTGTTTAAGGCTTATATAGACTGTTAGGTCTTACCCTGCTAAAGGATTTAAACACCCTACTAGAAGTGTGCCTAGTTAAAGGACTTCAACATACAATAAAGTAAGCACCCTGTAAAGTATTTTAACACCCTGCTAGAATTGTGCTTGGTTAAAGGATTTCAACTTAGAATAGAATAAGCACCCTAGTAAAGGATTTAAAAAATCCTTTGAGACTACTTTGTTGGGAGATTTTGAGTAATTCATCTTTAGAATGTTTTAGCATTGATCCTTTGGTTAGCATTGGTTTACTAGATATTAGGTCTTCTCTTTCCAAGTATGTCCTTGATCCTCTTGATTAGATATTTCTTCTCTATCCTCTAATTGCTCTATTTGATAAATTGATTCTACAATTTAATTCTTTTACATCTCCTTAGTCACCATGAATGCTTTATCTATCCTTGCAAACCACCTGTATCACACTCTTCTCTCATTACATTCTCTTTAAGGTTTTCCATACCTAAGAATACTTAGGTGACCTAACATTAGGTAAGAATCAATGACTATGATTCACCTATTTTTTTGCTTAATTCATCCCTTTATCTGATTGGTTGCATATGCTACATAGAGATCACTAATGTAGATTCATTCTTATCTTCTTCAAATGTATAAAAATCCTTAAGTCACCCCAAAATGGTTTACATAGGAGTTTGAGCTATTACAAAACAACTATGTACAAAATTGTTTACTCAGCACTTGATGTCTTTGATGCTTGGCATCCACTGTGTACTTAGTTTTGTAACTCGGCCTCTGAATGACACAAATGACACAAAATCCACTATTCACTCAAAAACTAAATCACTCATCATACATTGGCTTGCTTTTCATTGTAGTGACTTAACACTATCTATCTACTCAGTACATACTAATGCTCGACACTAACTATCTCTTTTTATCAACATGTATTATCTGACAACTTATGCTCAACATACACTACATTCTGTTAAGTAATGACTTAAGTGTATTGTCACTCATATGTACAAACCACAATGAGATCAACATCAAGGCTAGCCACATGAAGGTGGAAGCTCATTTGCCCCCACTATGTGCCCCCAACCCTCCCCCTCCCCCAATCTAAAATCTCAAATAACATCTAAAATCTTTATGAAAGGATCAATCTTTAAAGTACAACAAAATGTTCTAGACCTATGAAAGTGATAACATTTTCCCATCTTTCAGTGCATGTCATGTTTCTATTGCATCCAAAATAATATTTTATCACTTTGAATCTAGAATACACATGTAATTGTGTTCTATATGCATGGACAATAGGCGTATCTAGGAAAATGTAGCATGATTACATTTATTTAATGCATCTTTTAAATTTTTTAAATTATAGACCATTATGAACATTAAAACTCTAGCTGCACGATTCAAAGTTATAATGTTCATGATGGTCTATAACATAAAATACCTAGTTAGAGACCTCTAACAAAAATGCAAACCTGTTGCATTTTTTAGTTCCACCTAATGTTGTATGCATATGAATTGAGATTGAATATTAAACTATTGCCTCCTTTTGCATTGCCTAAAACCAATAGATTCACACAATTAATTGTCATGCAATCGTAGGTTAATGTTGAGCTTCACTTGGTTTCAAGAATAGTTTAATATTCTCTACTAATTAAGACCAACCACATGAAGGTGGAAGCCCATTTGGCCTCACCCCACACCCACCCCCAACATCTAAATTCCTCTTTAACATCTAAAATATTTAAGAAATGTTCAATCTTTAAAGTACAAAATAGGTCTTGGACCTACAAAATTGACATCATTTTCCCATCTCTGGTGCATGTCATTTTTTTGTTGTATCCAAAATAAGATTATGCCACTTTGGATCAATAAAACACATGAAACTATGTTCTATATGCATGGACAATAGGTATAGCTAAAAAAATGAAGTAGGATTACATTTATTTAATAGCTCTAGTAAGTTTTTGAAGTTATGGACCATCATGAACATTAGAAATCTAGCTGTGCAAGAGTCAGTTACAATGTTCATGATGGTATATAATTTAAAATACCTAATTAAAGACTTGTAACAAAAATGAAAACCTATTGCATTTTTCAACTCCACTAGATTTATGCATTTGAATTGAGATTGCATATTGAAATATGACCTAATTTTGCATTGCTTGAAGCTAGGAGATTCACATTGTTAGTTGTCATGTAATCATAGTTTAATATTGAGATCCACTTGGTTTCAAGAATAGTTTAATATTCTCTACAGATCAGGGCCAACCATGTGAAGGTGGAAGCTCATTTGGTGCCACCCCACTCCCCACCCTAACATCTAAATTCCCCATTTATTTCTAAAATCTTTAAGAAAGGATGAATCTTTAATGTACCTAGAAGTTGTGCTACTCTTAGGGGAAGTCCATATTCATTGCTCATGAGCAATTCATCACAATTCTTTAGTGTTCTTGTACATGTAACATGGGTACATCCAGGAATGTCCTCATCGCCTCCTGCATAAAATGAATCCAATATTACCAAATTCACTTTAATAAATAATAGTTCAAGTGAAATAAATGAGAGAGAAAAAGAGGAATCTACTTACCAATAGGTGTTCCCATCGCATCTGTGGCCATGTTATGTGTTGAGTGAGTTTTAATTATTTTTCTTTTGTGTCAAGATCTCTCTCTCTCTCTCTCTCTCTCTCTCTCTCTCTCTCTCTCTCTCTCTCTCTGTATATATATATACATGCACACATGTGTGTATGCATTTATATATACACAAATATATACATATACATATAGATATACAAACATACATATATGCATAGATGCATAGATACATACATATACATATATATATATATATATATATATATATATATATATATATAGAGAGAGAGAGAGAGAGAGAGAGAGAGATCAGAAGGGAATGACAACAAAATGCAAAGATCACAAGGGAACAAAAATGAAATGTAGCAATCACGACGGCATGGAAATGAAATCCTAGATCTCCACTGAACTCCACCAATGTTTAGAGCTCTCCACCCTATTTTGTGCATAACTCTCCACAATCAATCAAAACAAATGGGGAATGAATATTGTCATATTTTCTTCTTTTTGTTTATAATCCATAATTCTCAATCCACAAGATCTTTGTATATATATATACATGCATGCATACATAGACACACACATATGTGTGTATGTATGTGTGTGTGTGTGTGTGTGTGTGTGTGTGTATACACATACATATGCACATACATATATACATACATGGATACATACATAGATATACACATGCATTCATGTGCATACATACATACAAAAATACATCTGCATATGCAATTCTATCATCTTGGAAAACTGTATTTGATCCTGCTAAATGGGAATAGCTAATTGTTCATTTTATTTTAACTACGCCAATGATAGTTATACAAGAATTTGTAATCAACCTAGCTGATCAAAAATTAGACCCATTGAATTGGGTTATAGATTGTTTCTTTCTAAAAATATTTGCTATAATATGTTTTTACAAAATTTCTTGCGAACTCTGCCCATTTTTCTTAGTGTGCATTTTTTTTTGCAGGTTCTTGAGGTAAGTCACTTAGCATAGGTTGAGTGAGTTTCATTGTTTTATTATTTGGATTATGGAATATGTATGCAGTTGGATCAATTTTTCTATTGTACCAAGATTTCTCTATATTTATACATAAATACATACATACATAGGCAAACACATATGTGTGGGTATGCATGTACACACACACACACACACACACACACACACACACACACACACACATATGTATGTATGTATATATATACATATACATATACATAAATAATAGTGATATATGTATTGCATCTACATTTTATTTTCCATTGCTTATAAGAGTGTTTCAAGGTCAGGAACCACTTCAACATCCTTTGTGTGGTTTAGAGGTAATGTGATCATGGAAGAGGCTTCTATAAGGTAATGAGCCTCATGACTATGGTATTTATACAAAAGCATAACTTGCTTCTTCAACTCCTTACACTCTACTCTTCACTAAAGTTATTCTTCCAATAGTCAGAATAGCTTCTACAATTTCCTTGGAGCCAAGGGACCTTGAACCTATGTTATGTTTTTTAGAGACATTGGAAAACTTACTACTGACTTTAGTACTTAATAACATTATGGATCATATAGTGATGACCAAAATTAACAATAGTAGTACATACCTAGGATCCTTGGAGGGTGAGTGTGCTAATGCATGAATGGTTACATCCTTGGCTATAATTGTTGGGCCAATGAATGGAACCTTTATATCCAACCATTCATTACAAATTGGGGAATGCACTTCATGGTTGTCATGCAAGTGATATGTTTGCATATGCAATTTTATCACCTTGGAAAACTTTATTTGACCTTGCTAGTTGGGAGCAACTGATTATTCATTTTATTGTACCTAATATGATGATAGTTCTACCAAAAAATTTAATCAACCCAGCTAATCAGCAACTAGACCTATTTAACTCAGTTATGGCTTGCTTCTTTCTAAAAATATCTGCTTTGAAATGTTTTTGTAAAATTTCTTATGAACTCTGCCCATTTTTCTTGGTTTGCATTATTTTGGTGCAGAATCTTGAGGTAACTATTTTAGCATGGGTTGAGTGAGTTTTATTTTTTAATTGTTTGGGTTTTGTAAAATGTATAAAGCAGGATCTATTTTACTATTGTACCAAGATCTCTCTCTATATATATACATACATATATAGATAGGCACACACATATGTATGTGTACGTCTATATTTATACAAATATATACATATAGATACATATATACATATATATAGACATACATACATACATATACATAAATAATAGTAATATATTTATTGCATCTGCATTTTCATTGCCATTGTCTATAGGATTTTTTTCAAGGTTGGGAACCACTTCAACATCCTTTGCATGGTCTAGAGGTAATGTCATTGTGGTAGAGGCTTATGCAAAGGAATGAGCCTTGTGATTATGGATTTTACATGTAGGAAGAACTTGCTTCTTCAACTCCTTATGCTTAGCTCTTGACTGTAGTTATTCTTCTAGCAATGAAAATAGATGTTACAAATTCCTAGGAGGCAGGGGACCCTGAACCTATGCTACATTTTCTCAAGACATGTGAGAAGTTATTACTAGCTTCAATACTTAATAACATTTTGAATCATATAATGATTCCCAAATTAACAACAAGTGTAGATACCTAGGGATCCTTGTAGGGTGACTATACCAATACATGCATGGTTACATCCTTGGCTTCTATTGTTGGGCCTACATATGCTAGCTAGTTATAGTTGATTTTTCATTTTATTGTAACTAATTTGATGATAGTTCTACAAGAATTTTTAATTAACCTAGCCAATAAGAAACTAGACCCATTTAACTGGGTTATGGCTTAGTTCTTTCTTAAAATATCTTCTATGATATATTTTTGTAAAATTTCTTGTAAACTCTGCCCATTTTTTCTAGTCTGCATCATTTTTTTGTAGGATCTTGAGGTAAGTCACTTAGCATGGGTTAAGTGTGTTTAATTTTTTTATCATTTGGATTCTAGAATATTTATACAGCTAGATCAATTTTTCTTTTGTTCCTAGATCTTTACACACACACACACATAGAGGTACACAAATATGTTTTTGTATGTATGTATATATACATACATACATACATATTAATAAATGTATATACATATATATTACATACATACATAAATAAATAAATAAGAGTAACATATTTATTACATCTGCATTTGCTTTATCATTACTTATAAGATTGTTTCAAGGTTGGGAAGCACTTCAACAACCTTTGCATGGTTTATAGGAAATGTCATTATGGCAAAGGCCTCTACAAGGGAATGAGCCTCATGATTATGGAATATACATAGAAGAAAAACTTTCTTCTTTAGCACCTTACAATCAACTCTTTGTTGAAGTCATTCTTCTAGTAGTGAGAACAGTTGCTACAAATTCTTGGGAGCTAAGGGACCCTGAACCTGTGCTATGGTTTGTATAGACATGGGAGAAGTTTCTACCAGCTTTAGTACCTAATAACATTCTAGATATCATAGTGATGCCAAAATTAATAGTAACAATAGATAAATGTAATCGTCATAGGGAGACTATGCCCATTCATACATGGTAACATCCTTGGCTTTCATTCTTGGGCCAGTGTCTATAATTTAGGAGCATCAACACAGGCAAGGATCCCTAATACAAACAAAAGAAGATGGATCATAGAAGAGGAGGAGATTAAACCAATCAATTGGCATGTGTTGAAGCTAATCATAGCCCTAGAATACTTTAAAGATGATAAAAATGTAATGAATCCTAAAGGGTATGTTAAGGACCTTAGGATCTTTGATAGTCAAATATGGGCATAATGGCATATTGGAGTTATTTAGGTTCTTGGGAGTCTTAGAAAGTTTTAGGATTTCTCAAATTGGCCTTGAGGACCTAATCAGCAAGTTTAGTGGGTTACTTAGTTTTTTTTTTCAATTAATTGTAAGTTGGGAAATTCAAATATTTGAATCCTAATGGATAGTTCCATTTTTGGGGGGAAATTGGATTTAATAAGTTTTCGGCATAACTAGGCATTGAAACCAATCCAAATTGGTTAGCATATTTTTAAGGGATGTTATTAAGTCAAGTTTGAGGCATTGTATGTAGAGAGCAGTATTGGGACTATTCAATTGTACAAATTGTGTATAGAGATCCAATAAAAACTTTATCTTTCAAGCATTTGGTGCATGATTTTTTGACTATCATTGATTTATTGTAGTCTTATGATCTCATAAGCCTTTTTGCATATTGTTTTTTCAACTCCCAATGCACTGATATTTCTGAAGTTTCAAGTTTCTTGTTACTTCTTTAAGAGTTTCACTATTTTCATTAAAAACTTTGAGTTTCTACTTGAAATATTGATCATTCTATGAATGTAGGAGTCCCATTCTCATTGAATAATCTTGGAATAGTATGTACAAATTATATCTAACAATGTTTTGATATGAAGTTCTAAGGATTAGTGATTTCCATTAGAGTTTCTGAAGTAAAGGGCACTAAATTCATGGATATGGAGCAACACCACGAGTTCTATCCATTAGAGGTCAGTGGTTAATGATTGGAAGTGATTCCATTTATTAGAGAAAGGTGAAACAACCTTCAATTGTGTTTGAAGGTGTTTGGAAGGAAGAGGTTTAGAAAACCCTACCTTTGAGGGTTTGTAGGAGACTGATTAGAGGATTTTTGGGTCATAGATGTTTTGGGACTAATTCCTTTTGGATTTGGAACATTTACAACATGGGAGAGCTTATCCCGAGTTTTAGGTCTTGCAAATATAGGAAACTTGTAGTTGCTTTGTTAAATTGCATACTTTTCACATATTTTGAAGCCTCAGAATGGTAACAACTGGATATGATCAAAAGGAACACATGGAACCATTATGATATGTTGTAGTATGACTTAATGGGTATCTGAATCCACGATTTATTTAGAGATTTTTTTGGAAATTTTGAGAGGAAAGTTCACTTTTGTGTCATTACAAGGCTAATGGGAAATCAATTAGGCCTCTCAGATAGTTTGAGGATTTGGGTGTTGGATGTTACTTGAGTGCCCAAAATTAGTTGAAAACTTTTGAATCCACCTTGATTTGGCCTAAGACACCTATCTTAATCACTAGGGAGGTGTTGGAGTTGTTTGTGTACTCTTTCCTTTGTAGAGGTTTTGGGGAAACTTGTACTTCCCTTATAAGTTAAAGTGGGATTAATTGATTTTGACTCCAACCACCCTTACCTCTACATCATTATGGAGTCTTTATATCCAACCAATTGTTATAATTTTGGAAGTGTACTTTATGACTGGCATGGAAGTGATGCATCTACATATGCAATTTTAACACCTTGGAAAACTATATTTGATTCTACTAGCTAGGAACAACTGATTGTCCATTTTATTGTATCTAATCTAATGACAGCTCTATAGCAATTTTTAATCAACCTAGCTAATTCTAAACTAGACCCATTTAACTAGGATACGGCTTGTTTCTTTCTAAAAATATATGTTATGATATGTTTTTGTAAAATTTCTTGTGAACTCTGTCCATGATTCCTAGTCTGCTTTATTTGTGTGTAAGATTTTGAGGTAAATGACTTAGCCAAGGTTGAGTGAGATTGTTTGTTTTATTATTTGGATTTTGGAATATGTATGCAGGTGGATCAATTTTTCTATTAATATAAGATGTATTAAGCACATTAACAAAAATCTATCTCTATATACACATACATACATACAGAGACACACACATATGTGTGTGTATGTATATATATACACATACATATAGATAAAGGGAAGATTTTCTATATATACATACATACATACATAAACACACACATATATTTATGTATGTCTATATATATACACATACATATACATAAGGAGAAGCTTCTCTATTCACTTGCTGAGGGAAAGATAAAGAAATACAAGTTTAGAACAAAAAGAAAAAGATCATTTACATAGGTACCTCTTCTCCCCTTGAAGAAAATCAAAGAGCAAGGCACAAAGATTGCAAGAGAGTGTTATGACAATGAAATCATGTGAGGCCTTGCTCCAACCCATCCTAGCAACGATGATACATTATTATTTTGATGCTCGTGACTCGACATGTCAGAACATTATTTGATGCACTGAACATTATTATGCTATTTTATGATGTGTGATGCTTTACTTCAGTTATTTTATTTTGTCATTTAATTCGTTATGAACATGTATAATGATGAAATAAATGAATGCAAAACTAACAATTTCATTATGCAATTTTAACAGTCGAAAATATGAGTAGAACTAGATAAATAATTGATTATTAGAAAAATGGATGTTTTAATTTATATGGTTTTTTTAATATGTAAATTTCATAATGCATGTGATTTTTTGAACCTACTGATGTGTGTAATGAGTGTGTAGGATATGTAGCCGGAAAACCTAATGGAAAGATGGAACTAAAACCCCTTGTTAATTTGTGCTATCTTTGCATTGTTTTCTTTGAAGGTTGTTATTTGATTTTATTATTCTCCTAGATTTTAAATGTTCCTATTATATCTTAAAGGCTTAAAAACATCAAATTTAAGTGCCCTAGGGGTAAGGGTATGGGTGGGGAGTACTTTCCACCCCCTTAGCCTCCTTGTTTGACTTTTAGGGCCACTTAAAAACCCTACTTTTGGTTGATTGCGAAAATGGATTGTCATCTACTTGAGTTGGACTCAAACTCCATTTAGAGTTCTCTTGAAGTCTAGTTGAGTTAAGGATCAAACTTAGAGGCATTTTGGACTAGTTTTGGGGTTGTTACCCAATCTCTATATTTGGAGAAAGTTGGAAGATTGAAGGAAGAAAATGAAAAGCCCTTCTCAACCCACCATTCTTGCCATAACTCTTTTGGTGAAGGTAGGAGTTCTTCACTCCTTTGAATTGTTTCTTCATGTGTTCATGCTTGAATCTTGCTTGAATCATGCATAGGCACTGTGTTGTTTTTGTATTGCTTGCTTGTGTGTTGGGGGTTGATTGGGAGGGATTTTAACTTGTTTTTCTTTTGATGTTATTCTTATGCTTGCTTTGATGTTTTGTGTTTTGAGAGGATTTCATGGGGATTGTTTTGGCATCACTCACCCTTGGATAGAGAAGAAGTGGCCATGTACGGGGGAAGAGCCTTAGTTGGACCTCAATGATTTAGAGTCTCCTCTCATGGTGAGAGGAGGGAAAGAGGGTAGGGTGTATGGGCCCCTACTTGTCATCACATGCCTTGTTTGATATTGTGAATTCTTTAATATGGAAATGAATGAAAATCCTTGTGGTATTAGCCTCGAAAGGGCTTTGTAGAAGAATGGAAGTTCTTGAAGTTTTAGCCTCGAAAGGGCTATGTTATGGCATGGTGATTGGCATCTCCCATTGAGAAAATCCACCTCCCCCCTAGTCAGGTTCTATGTTTGGACCTATTGTGCAAAACCGGGTTGGGGTGTATGCTTAAAATTGCTCTTGATGTTGTGATGTTCACCTCGGGTCAGCTCTTGTCTTCTCCTTGTATTTCCTTGAAGTTTTAAAGGTATTGGAAGAGAGTACTTGTGAAGGATTTTGAAGAGATTTCATTTGAATTGTAATAGTATGTAAATTGTATTTCAATTTTGATGTATTGGCAAAGACATTGGGTTTTCTTACTGGTTCTTTCCCGATGGAGCCTTGAACCAGGATGAATAATAGAAAAAGAAAAAGATTAGGAAATTATCCTTGCAATGCTCTCATGTGATTTCAAATTTTGGCATATGTATGTGAGAAAATAGAATGATAGATAATGTCTTTGAATTATGAATTTCCATGTTTTCAATTATGTTAATGGAAGGCAATTTGTTATGTTGAAGTTTCCAAATTGATGTCTAAGTATTAAATGTAATCAAAATCCTACATTGTGATCACAAAGTTATCACTTTCATTGTTAAGTTTCATTATGAAAAAAATCATTTTGATCAAGAGATTATTTAATTCTTTGAATTCAAAAAAAAAGGAACATACACCTTGATGTATGATGAATAGATAAAACATAAATTATAAGATGAAAGAAAAAAATATAACTCTATGCACAACCTTGGATTATGATTCTTGTTAAAGAAATCTATGTTGTCATTAGGCTAAAATGCACTCTTGAGATAAAGATAAATATATAGAAAAGAAAATTATGCCAACACTTAGTCAAAATTGGTTTTCAAATAAAAATTTCCATCTCCAGGTCTAAAAACCCTCTCTCGAAAATGTATGGAAGAAATTCTAATTCCCCCTAGTCACATAGAATATTCTCTATATTATCCCTTTGGATTGCAATTAAATAAAAAACAATACTAAGTCTTTTAAAAAGAACATAAATTAAATACAATTAAAACTAAAACATTAAATACATGTCTTGTTGACATTCCTCAACCATAAAAATTTTGCATTAAATCTCTAGACGCTAGGAGGCAAGGCCCTAGCCTAGGACTTTATGTCCATTTTAACTTTTAAATCAAAATGAAACCTAAACTCTACTCACTAAATTAATTTTTCCTATTCTCTTATTTCTTTTACCTTCCCATCTATGGGCTAGGCATGGGCAAACTCAAACCCCCCTGTAGCAAAGTACGAATGTCATATCATAAGGGGGGGGGAGGAGGAGATAAAGGAAGTTTGTTTAAAAAAATAATTTATTCCTTACCCACTTATACCTCTGTCCACCCTGTGCACTTGGAATGGCATGCCCATCTCTCACACAAGGGGAGACAGGCCTATGCTGAAGCCCCTGCAGCGCTCTATCCTAGGTGGGCATTGAGTGTGGGTTAGTTGAGAATGAGGGAGGGGAAAGTTTTCCATTTAATAAGTTTGAAGTATACTCTAACTGCCATACCCCATTCTCCCCAAGTGCTCACCTCATTGCATGGGATCTCCCCCACACAAGGACAAGGGGATAGTCTGCAATGCGCAGACATGGGACTACACACTTCCATTGGGCATGGGGCCACATGGTGGTTGGGGGGGGGGGGGTGGGGGCAGACCCACTTGGCTTAGGAAGGGAGGGTAGACTTAGGTCTTAGGATAGGGGGTTAGTATTATATTGTTTGTATAGTTGTTAGTATGATTATGTTGTCTGGTTAGTAGTAATTAGTATGTAGTTAGGTTAGTAGTTTTAGCATTTTATTTTTTTAATTTGTTATTTTTTATTATAGTTGTTAGGTTAAGGGATGCTGGTTGGATGGGTAGACTAGGTTAGTATAGGATAGGTTGGTGTTAGTTATAAATTATTGTATATTGAATCATGTTTAGCAGTATTGTAATAATTAGATCAGTAGATATGTTATGTTATTAGAAAGTAGAATAATAGTTAGAATAGGATTTGTAATATTTTTAATGTGGCTTTTTCATGGTGTTAGTATTTTAGGAACTTGATTATAAGTTAATTTAACAATGAAAGTATCTTATTACTAATTTGTTCTTTCATAATTTTAAATAAATTTTATTAATAAGTGTTGAATAAGATTAGTTTTAAATTGTTGTTAGATTGGTGACTTAGTTATTAGGCTTTTTTTTGTTCTAATTCAAAAGTTTTATCTTGGAAATTAGAATATCTTAATTAAAATAATTTTAATGTTTTATTAACTAGCTTAATACTATGGTGAGCTTTGTTAGATTCATTTTTAATAAGGACCTTATTAATGATGAACTTAAATTTGTGATAGTTTTAAATAGAGTTTAGATTTAACTTATCGATTATTGAATTGATTCTAGTCTTCAATTTTAAATTGTACTGGATAAATTAATTAATTAGATTTTTATAAGTATGTTGGAGAAAATTTTAAGGTTAGTTTAGATTTTGGATTAAAGTTTTAAAAACGTAACTAGAATGAAGTTGAAAGAAGTTAATTAATGACATTAAGCCTAAAGTAAATGATGAAATTGTAATGACATTCAAGTTATCAAGTTAATAAAAAGGGGCTAATTAATTAGATCATTTCTAAGGTCAGTGTTATTTGATCATAATTAGATTGGTGCTAAACAAGTTATGTAATTAAGAGATAGATGTCTTTTTAGTTAGTAGGTCTTTTTTGACGTAGTTAATAAGTCATTATGATAACCTACTATCATCCCTAGGAGGTAGTAATTTAAGGAGTTACTAAAACCAATTGATGGATTAGGACCTTAGTTAATTGGGCTAGTCGTTTAATTTAATTAATTGATTTACTAGAATCTTTTAGTTCATCCAACTATCTATTTTATGATGTGATCAAACCGAGTTGTAACCTTGTTATATCATTGAGAACTTGCACCTAACTCCAAGTACCTATGGCTATCTGAATTTATTAAACTACTCTAACAATTAGTTCCATTATAGTTAAACTTTTAAAATCCTTTACGACCATGTAATATTATTTAATCATAGTTAATCTTCTGAACATTTTCAACTTTATTATCTTATTAGTTTAAAAAAAATAAAAATATTGTTCATTTTTTCTCTCTTATATTTTGGGCATGACAAATCACAGAAAAAGGGCATGAAGATCACAAGGGCATGGTGCACCAACAGAAATGCAAAGCAAAGGCACAAAAATCACAAGGACATGGCAATGAAATGCAGAGATCGCAAGGGCACAACAATGAAATGCATCCATCACAATGCAATGGAAACAAAATCCTAGATCTACACTAATCTCCACCAATGTTCAGAGCTCTCCACCCTTGTTTGGAACTCCCTACCTTCTTTTGCAGGCATCTCTTCCTAATCGATCAAATCAAATGGAGAATGATTAATGCTATATTTTTTTTGTTTTTTTTGTTTATAATATATAATCTATAATCCACAAGATCTCTCTCTATATATACATACATGCATACATAGACACATAAATATGTGTGTTTATATATATATATATATATATATATATATATATATATATATATATATATATATATATATATGTATGTATGTATATATATATACATATATATATACATACATACATATATATATATGTATATATATACATAGATATATATATATACATATGTATGTATATATATACATACATATATATGTATATATATATAGATGTATATATATATATATATGTATATATAGATGTATATATATATATATATGTATATATATATGTATATATATATATATGTATATATATATGTATGTATATAGATATATACATACATATGTATATACATATATATGTATATATATATATACATATATATATATGTATATATATATACATATATATATATGTATGTATGTATGTATATATATATATGTATGTATGTATGTATATATATATGTATATATATATACATACATACATATATATATGTATATATAGATATATGTATGTATGTATATATATGTATATATGTGTATCTATATATGTATGTATATATATGTATATATATGTATATATATATATATGCATATATATGTACATATCTATACATATATATATATATATATCTGTATATATATATATATATATATGTATGTATGTATGTATATATATACATATATACATATATATATCTATGTATTATATATGTATATATATATCTATATATACATACATATATATACATATATGTATATATGTATGTATGTATGTATGTATATATATACATGTAAATATACATATACATACATACATATATATATATATACACATATATACATATGCATATGTATATATGTATTCATAAATATATATACACATATATTTACACATGCATGCATACATAATATACATACATACATACATGAAGAAAACAATGCACTTTCTAAGAGTTTGTTATGTTTCCATTTTGGCAATTAATTTAAATAATAAATAAATATTTTATATAAAGTAATATTGATAAGTAATATTAAAATAATAATATTATATTTCAAGTAATATTATATAATAATCATATTATATATGTTGTATTATAATATTAATATAAAAATATGAATGAAATAATAAATAATAGAGATATATTTTAATATACCAATACTATATTAATAAAGTATTATAACATAATATAATATATATAGTTGATTTATTATTGAAATAATATATGATACAATAATTAATATAATATATCTTATGATATTAATTGATATAATTAAAGTTTATTAATATATAAATATATAATTTATATAATTATATAATTATTATTATTAATATAATATAATTAACATTATTGAAAGGGCATGTCTCTATGAAATACCATCTATATATATTGAATATCAACTTTTGAGAAGATATCATATACGGATTATTATAAAAACTTATACAAATAAGAAGTGAATAAAGAAATGCCCTAAATGGGACATTACAAGTGGTATCAGACCATGATTATGCCAGCCTATAAGATAAGAGAATGAGAATCATAAGTAGTGTATTGCACCACAAATTAAAGAATAGTGAAATTCCAGTGAGTATTAAAATTCAATGCAAATGAAAGACATAACACTATATACAACAAAGGGTAGATTCAATATAACATCAAGCAATGGATAGCAATGAGACATCCACCTATGACATAGTGGAAAGGGATCATAGTGAATCACATAGCCATCAATAATGATTATCTCATGAGGCAGATGTCAATTAACGAGATAGAAGGGGCAATCTATGTAAATGTGAAAGGATAATCGATCAAGTAAGAGATTATTGATCTAAATTGTTTCCAAAGGAAGTGACTCATGGTTCACTACAAAATATGAAGGAAAGAGTTAAAGTATTGATTTTTTATTTAAAAAAGAGATTGAAACTATAGGAATTTGTCAAAATCAAAAATTGGGGAGACACTAATCAATGCTGACAAGATCATTTTTTTAATGCAAGAAGAAATTATGGAAAATCCTTGAAATGGGATGTGGCTTGTTCTATGATCTACACATTAATGACAACCATGTGGGTGACTCCAATGATTCATGCTTGGTCAAAAGGCTTTAATTATGTTTTGAATGTGTACAAAGTGTGTAGGCACAAATAAGGCATGCTAACATTTTATTGAAACCCTAAATGAATATTGTCATGTACAACCATGAAAATATGAGTTGCATGATCCCATGTGACTTGGAAACTTTCAAGTCGTCCAAATAAACAAAATAGGTTTTTCTAAGCAAATCACTAGTAAAAAGGTTGGTATAGGGCGGAAAGCGGTCCACAGCTTCTTTGTCTCTCATCAAGTTCAGTCGTTGAGGACACGAGCCATAAAGAAGCATACGGGGAATAAGAAGTGAACCATATAATCTGTAGACATGCAAAGAGTCATTATTTATGCACATACAATAATGAATGAAAATAACAGCTAAAGTCCATCTATGATGAAAATTAAAATGGAGTCTCATCATTTTAAAAAATCAATGATAACAATATCGGCTATGGAAATTATAGGAAAAGTACGTCTATAAAATGATAAAAGTAAATACAATATTAGTAGACTTAACCATGGGATAACAATATTATCACTTTAGTGGAAATGAAAATCAATGGAGGTTTGTCAAAGTATCAATCAAGGATTGATATAGTGATCCATCTAAGAAAATAAAACATACTTGAAGATAAAATATTATGTATGGTACAAAGAAGCGTTTGGATGGCGAATATATTTGATTGCTAATAGCAATATTTTCTAAAATAGTAAATCAAATACTATGATTGGGTCAGTGTGTACCATAGAAGATAATGCTGGAAAAAGAGCTAACAAAACTTTACAATTAAAAAATAAGATTATATTCTTAGAGTTTTACGCAATGACCTATGCACAACATGTTCTAGCTTTGTGGAGCAACACTTAAATGGATGAAATATATTACCTAATATTTGAGGAAAAAACATCGAACATCTCATTCACAATATATGTGTGTAACAAAATCACATTGGGAGGTTGTACCAACTGTGGTAGGGTCAAATATTATGTTCATAGTAAAAGTGTGGAATGTACATTGCCAAGGACGAAGGATATATAACCAAGTTTTATATTAGTGAAAATGAAGGTGGAATATCCTATCCATGGTAAAGGCATCAATGAGCACATATTACACCATGCACATTGATTAAGGTGATAAAGGTAGCAGCTTGGGAGGACATGGACTCAATACAAGGGATACCATCACCTATTCACATGAACAATGTTGTACATATTATTATTCCTTCAGTAATATGCATGAAAATGGAATGTTAAAACAAGATTAATGGAAAAAGATAAATGTTATAAGGGGAACTCATAAGTGAAGCAGGTATTGATGTAACACCCCACCAAGGGATCCAAAAGAATTAACCTAAATTTTCACTAAGTTTGCCAAACAATTTTTTTTTTTAAACATGAAAGATAACTCATTCACATCTAACACATAGTAGTAGTGATAATAATGTACAATCAACTATAAGCATACGAATAGATTACATTCCTTAAGGATCCCAAGACGTTGAGTCACATTTAATCTAATCAATACTAAGTCTAACAATTACCACATCCATATGAAAGAATAATTTAAAAAGTCCAATGTCCTTATTATACATTTGTTCCAAATGCCTCTTGGCAATTAAATTTGGAATGCTCAATCATCCACAGTACATATCATAGGGTATGAAAAGCTAAAAGATTAAACATATGTAAAAATAAAAACACATCATCCTCATCGAATCTATGATACAAGTGCAATAAAGTAAATGAATATATTAACATACATGATACATCCATCCATCAATAAAGATATAACAACCTTCATAAAAGATAACCATCCATCATAAAACACAACCAACTAAGTATGTGGTTCCTCCCAACTGTCAATAGCATCATTAGACCATCATGGGCCCTAGCCATCCTCCACGAGTAACATCCCAAGTCATCGAAGAGATCATCAATATTATCATAGTAGGAATGTCAGCCCTAAAACATACTACAACATATGCAGAAAGAAATCTAATATGCTACAACATATGCATCAGAAATGTAATCATGCAAATAAATCATAAGATAAGTAAATAACAACATCTATCATATGCTAATCATTAGTATAAGGATACATGTCCACCATCACAATCTAGGAATAGAACGAAGATAGATGCCAACAAGGAATACATCAGCCATGGTGTCTCAAACAGATCTCAAATGGTAAGAGTGAAAAAGTACTACCACCCAACTACATGGAACCTAAATGGTCCACTCCCACCACGCTGAGGAGATAATGTCAAGTCCCAAAAATGCTATCAATCACATAGAAAAAATACTTTCTAAGTCTAGGAATCCTAAAAGTATACTAACTCAAAGGTTCCAATACACAGATTGACATCTACTTCCAGAGGCACACAAGACACGTAGGAAACCTACTATGTAAGTGGGAAAGTGTCATTGCACAAATCACGCTAGAGTTACCCTGGTAGTCTCTCAATAGACCCCGGCCCCCTAGTGATCCCTATGTGGCCACTAGTATCCTCTCATACTGACAAGGCATACTATAGAATGCAAGGTCACATCCTAGTCTGTACTAGCACTCGAGGCATGGTCGAGAACATACAACTATCTTATTAGGTTCATTTTAATCCTCATTTAGTGTAAATGTTTTCACTTATTAAATAGTCTACAATGAGTTACCCTGGTAGCTACTTAGGGCCCTGGCCCCCATTGCAAGCCACTTCAGGACACTACAACTAGATAACCTACCCTAGCCTCATGGAATCATAAATCACAAAATCACCTCAGTCCTATACAAGCGACTGGAAAAATACCAAAAGATAATCCACAATAAGAGCATCAAATCTCCATGAGCAACTGAAAAGCATCCATTGATAATCATGACCACAACAGGTCTCTATTAACAACTGAAGGTATCAATGATAATCACAATATCCATTGGTTCTCTACAAGTAACCAATAAGGCATCTCAAACAAATAATACTGATCGAAGACTCCAAAAATGGTCAAGTCAAAACATGTCATAACATGAAATCATCAAGATCAAAACAAACACTTTAGTCCCATTAAGGTGACTAGAAAGTAACCCAAGTATAACTGATCGATGACTCAAAAATGGTTAAGTCAAGTATCTCAAATAGTTACACCTTAGCTTCAAACAAGAAGACTGGAAAGCAATAACAATCAGTAAATAAAAACATCTCATAGAGCATACCATCACATTACCATGGTTGGGTTTAGAAAGATCGATACCAAATAACATCAACATGCCATCACATTCGCATAACTCCCAAGCCTCTAGTAGATGTCCTAACTGGTCAACACTCTAGGACCACCCAAACTCCAAACATGGATATCATAAAGAACAAGATACAAACACATATTTTAGTTTTCTTTTGCAATCACATGGTTAAGCCAAATATGAGGTTTTAGATTTTGTTTCAAGTATATTTTAAGAGTATAAGATTCTTTATTTAATCTCCAAGTCAACCCATTTATCTCTTTGAATCAAGCATAGAATTATTATTTTAAAACAATTTTCTAGAATAATTAGAAGATAATTACTTAGTTATTTTAATCATTAAGCTAGTTCCCATTGACTTTTAATAAAATCATTCACATTATTTTACTAAAATCAATGTTACTAACAATTCCAAGAAGCGTCCCCCATTATTCAAATCATTAGAATAAGACTTCTCAACTTTCAATTAAATAACTTACAATTTTCTTAAAACACTCCAAGGACAATCATTTATTTAAAATAATCTTCAATGATTTTAAGTAAACTCAATCTCATTAATAATTCAATTATTCTTTTCTTTTAATTTTCCCTCATTTAAAAATCCATTTACTTAAATTGACTAATAATTAATTACACTTCTTTTACTATTAACTAGTGCAAGAGCACCAGGGCCAAGGACAAAAGTGGCTAGAGGAACTAGGGTCACTAAATAGATCCTAGGGGAATCAAAAGATGAACATGACCTTGAAGGGTCATTTGATTGTAATAAGTCCACAATGGTCACTTAATAATGTTTTGTTAATGTTTTAAATGTTTTGATTGATCATTTTGTAAAAGGATCAATGATTTAGCCTTAATAGCATTTTGGTAGTTAGTGTACCTAGGGTTCACTTTGGGATTCTAAGGTAGTTGAGTTATTTAAAGACCTTAAAAGGTCTAATTGATTTTAATATGGAAAGTAGAGCCATAATATGGTGTCAAATGCACTTGAAGTACCTAAAAATGTAAATTGCCAAAAAATGGCAAAATGAAGCCTAGAAGGCTCGTAGAGGGTTTATGGGATTTAAGAGTGGTTTGAGGATTTAAAGTTCAGATAAAACTCTTGAAAATACTTTGGAATATTAATATAATGCATAATGATGTAAGGCTATCAAAGTTGACATCCATCTTGTCAACTACACAACAAATAAAAAAACATTCAACTAAATGTAAATAGTCATAACTGACTGTAACTGGTTTGAGGAAGTTGCAACTAGTTTGAAATGTATTATTAGCATCGGTGAGCATGAGTTTTAGGAGGGGAGGAATGGTAGGGAATTTATAGGGTGTCTGTGGTCGAAATGGTGCAATGTAACAAAGTTTCATTCAATACCAAATTAAATTCTCTACAAAGTCCTAGCTTGCTGCCATAAGGGCACGGTCTGCTTTTTGTATTGAAAAAACTTCTCATTTGGATAAAATATTGAGTATAAATGTCTTAGATCCATCTTGGTTTAGTTTTTGATTCATTCCATGCTTTGATAGATTATTTTTGTGAAGTTTAAGCACAAAGAACTCCTGGTTGTGGGAAATGGAGGAATGGTTGTCATTGAATAAAACAGTCCCAATTTGGGGGTCATATCTCCCTAATGAACCATTGGATCAAGCCAAATTTGAAATATGTTGGAGAGGTCCAAGTTGCACCAAATCTGACTGGAGTGGTCGAATAAATTTGGTCAGGGTAAAAAGTTATGAATGTCTGAGTTTGGGTCTATGTAAGGGATAGCGATAGGGCAGTTTGTGAAGAATTTCCTTCATGAATGTGTTGGGGAAGTTTTGTAAATATTGTGTGGGAATAAGATGAAAATAGTGATTATTTGGAGGTACATTGGGATGATTACAATGATGTAGAGCCTATGGTGGCACAAGACATTTTATGTACACTCTGAGAAAGAAGGAGTTAATGGGATCAATGAGAAGGATCCTGATGAAGATGCTTGATGGTTCTTGTAGAAATGCTTGGGAAGTCCCTCATATTATAAATGGTTGAAAGTCCACCTAGGGCTCTACATCATTAACTAATCATAATTAAATTTAATTTAATTAGATTAGTTAATAAATCATATAAAACTAATGCATAATAATAAGATTATTTTTTAATTCGAACCCAAACCCGAATCAATTTCCAAATCTTGATTCTACTAAGGGAAGATTGCAATAATATTTTAATTTCCATAACCAGATGAGACAATATGCATGCCTGAATTCCAAATTACAAAATTGAAGATTCATTCATAAAGAATTATTCAGACACACATAACAGACATGATGAAGATAGGAAGAGAAAGAGCATAATAAAATATGCAAAATAATCATGAGTGCCTACCTGGACACTGATGCTAACTCTGTACGCCTCAGAAAATTGTAGAGAAGCTCCTCCTCTTAGAACCTTTTCCTTTCCAAAAATTCTTTCCTTCTCTAACATTCACAATTCCTCCAAGAACTAAAACACCCCCCCCCCCCCCCTAGTGATTAGGAGTGCTTGTAGAAGCATATGAGCTTCTTGAATGCATGTAAGCTTGTCCATACACACTAGGAGAGCCTCTATATAAAGGCCTCTAAGATGCATCTAGAATGTGTCTAGAAAGAACTAGGAGATAAGCATGGCAACTATGCACATAACTTCCATGATAAGAAGATAAACATGATGAGGTCTCTTGAATGTTGTAAGCACCATGTGCTCAAATAATATGCTAACTCCTAAGTGTAGACAACACATGCATAATTAGAGTGCAAACTCCTGTGTTGTCAACATGACAACTCACGAGAGTTCTCATACTCCTATGTGAATAAATATTAAAATAATGCACATTAATTTAATTAATATTCACTTTATTTATTTTTATTTATTTTTATTAATTTATTAATTTTAAATCTCATGCACTCACTTTAATAAATCCACTTGTTTTATGTTAATATACTTTAATCACATGCATGCATCATGCGATCTAGAATCTTTTAATAATTTTAATATCTTTTCCACTTTTAAATTTATTTTTGAAACTTAATTGATAAAATATTTACTAAGTTAAATAATAATATTATTATTTAACATTTATTTAAAAATGAACTCTAAATATATTATTATTAAATTAAATAAATATTATCATGTTCCAACTTTAAACTCATAAATTTTATCTCCAAATTAATTTTTTTATTTAATTAATTTTCCAATTAATTAAATAAAAAATAAATATTAAAATATCATATTAATTTTCCATTGAATTAAATCATTAATTAAATCTTTTAATTAGACTTAATTAATAGCGAATTCACCAAAAACTCATAAAGTAAAATACAAAAACCCATCATAGCAAAACACATACAAAATTAAACCAAGGGTTAATATCATGAATTACGTCATCTGACGCATTCGAAGGGTACCCGACTCAAATACTTATCCTAATTTTCAATTAGGACAAATGGCTTAAAGGGATGGGATTTGGACTTGAGAATTTTATCTCCCCTCTCTTACCATTGAGATAATGCGATAGGGTACGCTGATCATGGCCATTCACGGAAGTTGATACTTGGTACCTACAACCTACATAAAATCCACACATGTACAAGAACAATATATATACTAAGCTAAAAAGGAAATTTTAAGAAGTGCTGCATCGTGTAGATCCTGACTAGTAGGTGACTATAACTCCCTTCCTTAACCACATCAGAAATGCCATACAGAAAGAAAACAAACATGCACACCATACACATGCAAGTATGGGGTAAGTATCCATAAGAAAATACACACAAAATAAACCATATATCTAATCATCATCAATAACTGAAATCACTTGAATAATCATCATGCATACATGAACTATAAAGTACCAAGTAATCTCATCATATAATAAACTAAATCTGAAACAATATATGATAATCTCAAAATAATGTTACTAATAATCATCAACATAAAACTAGCCCTAAAAGAGTTTGACAATGATAGCAAAATATAATGTAGGGGTAGGCACAACAATTGATAATAAGATTGTATATTTGATTTATCAATAAGGGGGCATAAATCCATATATTATTAGGAAATATTATATTCTTATTTATTTTATAGATGAAGTTATCAGTTCTTATATGTATACATACTATTCAAGAACTAAGGAATTCTTGGAAATAAATACTAATTTCATATAATTTCAAGTAAAGAGTAAATACTCAAAGTAATTCATAAAACCTTAAATTGGAAATTAAGAACATTTGAATCAAGCAAGAAATAAAGCATAAGCTAAGCCATGACTATCGTTGAGGTTACAAAGATGGTAAAAAAAACCCAAGATAGTGGTGAGTAGGTGCATAATAGAAATCTTGACTATTTGAGGAGGAAGATAAGGTTGAATCCATGTAAATAGCAATAGCATATTAGGCACTCTTGTCCTAATTAGTGGGGGCTATAAATAATCATACTCATGAATTCTAACAAGATCATTGAGGGGTTGTTGGTTATAAATAAACACCACAACCACACTAAGATAAGGAAGCTCAACATCAAAGTGTGAACATGACTATCATTAATAAAAAAGACCATTGGAATGATAAAGAAAAGCATTTGGGTAATAGAGAAACAAATAATGGTATCCCTTTTATAAGATCAACAAGGGTCTTTAAAGGAGTGAAATAGAAGAAAAGTAATATTGGGAAATGTGATTATGAAGATGGAACTATTTCTTGTGAAAGAGAATGTAGTCAAAGGTATTTCAATGCACTCCATGTGATGACATCAGATCAACATCAGATAAGGGACTTTAACATGGAAAGTGGATATGAATATTACTTCATACTTCTAAATTGCCACTTCAACACATAAAGGTAATGGGGTAAGTTATATATTTTATACATATATTATTGTTAGTGTTTTTCTTATTATTCACATATTTTGTTATTGTGAAGAATATTGAATAGTCTATCAATGATTATAGTTACAATGAAATGAAATAAATTTTTAAGTTGATAGGTAATAATCAAAGAATATTGTTAAGTAAATCAATAAGATTATCTAAATCCATCACCTTCCAAGATAAGATAAGGCCTACAGTGGAATGGGTTGGGTGACACCACTCGAACGTACTGGGTAAAGCCTATGGGTACTGAGTAAGGCCTATGGTGGAACAAATATCCTAGGGTACATCATACAAAGGCATTATATTGGAGATGATGATCAGAGAGAGATAATGATAATAAGGGAAAATGGTGAGGCCCACTATTTGGGTAATAGGGTACCCTATTATGGTTTCTCCTCATATATTTTTAATGATAAATTAAATTTTTGACACTACAAAGAATTGTGTCTTTTTAGTTTGTTAGAATCATCTTACGATTAAATCTCTTGTATTCTCTATAATTAAGAGTATAAATACTTTGTTAGGGTTTTTTATAAGAAGTTTCAAAAGGGGGATAGAACTTAAAATTAATAAATTCATAATTCTCCAAGATGAGATAAGGCCTACGGTGGAATGGGTTGGGTGACACCACTCAGACGTACTAGATAAAGCCTATGAGTATTGGGTAAGGCCTATGGTGGAGTGAATATCCTAGGGTACATCATACAAGGGCACCTTCTTGGGAATGATGATTGGAAAGAGGTAAAAATAATAAGGGAGAACAGTGAGGCCCATGATTGGGTAATAGGGCATTTTATTATAGGTTCTCCTCACATACTCATAAAATAATGAGTTAATATTATAATGAACTATACTTTGATTGAAAAATCACTATAAGGTCAAATTTCTTGAAATTGAGACTATAAATGCCTTATTAGGGGATTGATATAACAAAATCCTAAAAAGAAGAATTTATATGTAAACATGTGCTAATGATTTTTTGTGATTGGAGGTTCAAAATCAAGGAATTGCATAACGTGTGTCTTTAATCTGACTGCATCATGTTTGCTTCATTTCTTCATCTATTTGCATTGTGTTTCAATCTATTTGCATTGTGTTTGCTTCATGTCTTCATCTATCTTCATTGTGTATGCTTTGTGTTTCATCTATCTGCATGGTGGATGCTTTGTGTTTTCATTCATGTATATTTCATAAATCTCTCTTTTCTTTTGAATGAAAATATGTTTTGTCTATGATAAAGCTTGCGTATGAATGATTTTGCTTGAGGACAAGCAAATTCAAGAGGGAAGGATTGTGATCTCCCCATTTGGTAATTAATTTAAATAATAAATAAATATTTTATATAAAGTAATATTGATAAGTAATATTAAAATAATAATATTATATTAAAATTAATATTATATAATAATCATATTATATATGTTGTATTATAATAGTAATATAAAAATATGAATGAAATAATAAATAATAGAGATATATTTTAATATAGCAATACTATATTAATAAAGTATTATAATATAGTATAATATATATAGTTGATATATTATTAAAATAATATATGATATAATAATTAATATAATATATCTTATGATATTAATTAATATAATCAAAGCTTAATAATATATAAATATATAATTAATATTAATATATAATTAATATAATTATATAATAATTATTATTAATATAATGTAATTAACATTATTGAAAGGGAATGTCTCTATGAAATACCATCTATATATATCGAATATCAACTTTTGAGAAGATATCATATACGAATTATTATAAAAACTTATACAAATAAGGAGTGAATAAGGAAATGTCTTAAATGGGACATTATAGAGTTTACAATTGTTCAATAAAATTAATGTTTTATAAGAAAATGTACCTAAATAACTATTAGCTTAGATGTAAGAACTTGGTGTTGAAACAATACAAAAAATGCTTGACATAAGAGGTCGACAAATGAGGGTGTTGACCAATCTTGAAAAATCGAATGTTGAGATGAAAGCCATCAATGATCAAACACCTATGCTAGAGTTACAACACTATGTCAAGTTGATTATGGATATGGTAGAGGTAGATATTCAATAGTTTGTTAATCAAATTTTAAGGTATGAGAAAGAGTTTGTGGCAATTAACTAGATAGAAAAGAAGTGGCATTAGAAAGAGACTGCATGATAGAAACAATAGCTAGATAACATAGGATATTATAGGAGCCACTAGATAAAATCTAGGAAAGTTTTGTGATAGATACTATGACATTGGAATCACTTGTAAGTGTCTTTGAGAAATTACAGTCCAAATATCAGAAGGACTACAAGCTGTGCAATCTTTCATGTATTACCTTTGTATTTTCTTATAAGAGTGTTTCAAGTATTAGCACAGTCTCTCTGCAATGAACCCAAGTATCTATTTCTTATAAAAGTGTTTCAAGGTTTGGAACCACTTCAATATCATTTTCATGTTATAGAGGTAATATCATTGTGGTAGAGGCTTCTTCAAGGGAATGATCCACTTGATTATGGCATTTACACATAATCAAAACTAGCTTCTCGAACTCCTTACAATCAACTCTTTACTAAAGTTATTCTTCCAGTAGTGAGAATAGCCACTTCAAATTCTTGGAACCCAAGGGACCTTATACCTATACTAAATTTTTTGAAGACATGGGATAACTTACTAACGACTTCAGTAGTTCATAACATTCTAGATCAAATAGTGATGCCCAAATTAATAGCAACACAACGTACTTGGGATCCTTGTAGGGAGAGTATGATGATACATGCATGGTTACATGCTTGGCTACCATTGTTGGGCCAATGTACGGAGCCTATACATCCAACCATTCATTATAAATTGGGGAATGCAATTCATGCTTGGCATGCAAGTGGAGCATCTACATATATAATTTTATCACCTTGAAAATATATATTTGATCTTACTAGCTAGAATCAATTGATTGTTAATTTTATTTTACCTAATCTAATGATGGTTCTATAGGAATTCGTAATCAACCAAGCTAATTAGAAACTATACCAATTTAACTGGGTTATGACTTGTTTCTTTAAAACAATATTAGCTATGATATGTTTTTGTAAAACAATTTGCAAACTCTGCCAATTTTTCTTGGTCTACAATATTTTTGGGCAGGATCTTGAGGTGAGTCACTTAGCATGGGTTAAAAGAGTTCTATTGTTTTATTATTTGTATTCTAGAATATGTATGTAGCTAGATCAATTTTTCTATTGTGCTAAAATTTAATAATCACCTTAAAAAGGATCTCTCTATATATGTATAAAGATATACATGTTTAGAAGGAAATATAAAGAGATACATGTTTAGAAGGAAAATAATAGAATATATACATAGCCCCTTGAAGAAAATCATAGAGAAAAGGGCATAGAGATCACAAGGGTGTGACAACAATCAAAGCTGTCCACCGTCATTCAAATCTGTCCAACCTCTTTCGCGCACAACACCTACAATAAAAACAAATGGGAAATGATTTATGTCATGTTTTCTTTTTCTTTTCTTTTTTATACTTACACAGGTGTCATAGTTACGACAGAAACATTGACATTACAATGACATCAGGGACAACTGCAAAAAAAAAAACATGAAAATCACCACAAATTGCACCACCATTGCAAATTGCCTTCATAATTTGACCCTAAATGTTGTAGTGATTGATTGTCTCTACACTAACTATAGAAATAGCTATGGGAACATCAACCTACTGAAGCTTAGTGACATTAACACAACCACATGTCCCTGCAACATAAGTCCATCATCAACATTGAAAATAGGAGTACTAGGTTCCATACTTTATATAGGTACATCTGCATCATAAATACCTGTCGGGGAAAATTCAAGCTTCCTTCCTTGCAACCTTGATGTCAGAATTCGTAAGGTGGTAACCATATACCTCACTAGCCTCTCCATTATCTTTGAATCTATAAAGCTCTCCACCAACCTCTATTGATGAAGCTTAAGTTTCTCCATAATCTACTGCAAAGCATGCATTTTCATGCTTACTTCCTCATTACTCCACTAACTTCTAGAATTGGTAGTCCTCCCATGTCTATCTGTGGCTAGAAAATTCTAGAGTGATGCTCACTCCAAATGCATCAACAAATCTGAAAATAAAATAACCTTCACACCCCACAGGATGGCGGGAAACCACTCTAACACCAATATAATACCCCTAGACAATTTGGAGTTGAACTTGTTGATTTATAGGTCCAAGAATATTGTCAAACACTTCCAATACAATCTCTATGCTTATTTTTTCTGAGTTTCAGACTGATTATGCCTTCTTGAAATAATATCAAAAAAAGAATATAAAATCCTATAATTTATTACTATTATATCTAAGCAAACAACTAAATGCATATGCAATTCTCTTTTGGCTTTTCAAATACATATATATGAATCAAATGTATTCTTACAACCAATTGGTATTTTTTCAAACACTTGGCATGCATAATATTATGGCAATCATGAATGATATAAATATTCACATTACATTGAATATATATGGATGTACAACTTATCACTCCTTTAGTGAGATAAATTATATCAAAAAAAGTATATAAAATCCTATAATTTATTACTATTATATCTAAGAAAAAAACTAAATGCATATGCAATTCTCTTTTGGCTTTTCAAATACATATATAAAAATCAAATGTATTCTTAGAACCAATTGGTATTTTTTCAAACACTTGGCATGCATAATATTATGGCAATCATGAATGATATAAATATTCACATTACATTGAATATATATTGATGTACAACTTATCACACCATTAGTGAGATAATTTCTAGTTCAATGCGTAACATAATATTCCAAGGCTCTTGTCTATGCAACCCCAATAATCTGAGTACAAATGACAATATAAATCTAATATAAAATGTACATCTAGAACTACCTTTTGAGAATCACCTTTACAATGAAAAATGAGCGATTTAAATGATAAACATTGAATGTAGAACCTGATATATAAATTTCCCAATGAAGCAGATGAAATAACAATCATAATCCATCCAAGTACTGTAGCATGGGTATTGTTTACATCATTGTTCACAACACTATAGCAGAGAGCAATAAATATATTCTACAATTTAAGAAGAAATGAGAGGATTGAAGAATCGCTTCCAATTTGCAACCCTTCAAAGGATATTTCACCACCTTAGTGACACTAATCTATGAGAGTTTTTGTTCCCAAAGACCAAGTAGATAATATGGAAAAACCCTTGGCTCTACAAAAATCTTCAAATGTAAATGAGAATAATTGGATGATAAGAAAATAACCTCTCATGTTAATTTATTCTTTCCTTATGGGAGCTCACTTAATTTTCTCCCTAATGTGGGATAAAATATATTCTTATATTTGCACTTTATTGTAATATGGAATTATTCCCCATCACAAAGTTCCAATCCCCAATAAAACCCTCTAACCATCATATTATCCTATGAGGATCACAACAATAAGCTAATCTCTGAAACTCTGATACTTCCCCGAAAATGGGGAGATTACACCCAATTCTAGCCCCTTCACATGGAGCCAATGCATGAATATCTATATTTAATATCCATCTATGTGTTGTACTTAGTCTGAATATCATGGTTTTCCCATTCTAAAAATGATTCAAGCCTTACTAACAATGCCTCTTCAAAAAGAAAATACTCTACCCATTTAACCATCACCATTCCTCTTTGAATTCTAACCCCTCAAGATGAATTTAAAGCATAAATATCTATATTCAATTTCCATCAGTTTGTTTAAAGTTGAAATAGCCTAACTCACACTCTTTGTATAGTTTACATGATAACCTTTGACAAAAACTTTAATAATAGCCTCATATTATGATCTTCTACTAGGTCAAAAATCCTTTCTATCATTTCATCATTTTAAAGGTGATATCAACTCCATTTTTCTTTCTTTAGGTGCTCAACGACATAATCCCAAAACCAAAATCAATATTCATTTTACACTTCCATTTTTGCTTGCACCAATATTACTTAAAGAGGAGGCCTAATCCTATCAACCATCAATCAAATATTTTTTTAGGAACAAGGAAACAAATGATTTTATTTAACTATTACCATTAAACCTACTATAATTTTTAATATGAGTATGCGAAACCTATTTTACCAATTATTTTTAAAATTTGATTCTTGAATCACCAACTATTTAATAAGATGACTTATCAAAAAAGAGTGCACTTTCCTTTTGAGCTTTCAAATCATAATATACTAAATTTTGACATTATCTTCATTCAAATCTATTGCACCATCACAAAAAAATACCCAAATCATTGGAAACTTTCAATACTCACCTACCATTCTACCATACCTCTTAATAAATGTGATATTTATTTCTATAATTTTCAAACTTTTACTAATATTTTATTTGCAAAACATACTACACACTTTGAAATAATGTCTAATACAATATTTTCTTCATGCATATGGATAATCTTGAAGTTATCAAGATAAAGATAATGATGGAGTAGAAGGAGGAGGAGGAAGAAGAAGAAGATTATCAAAATGAAGACATAGAGGATGAGAAAGAGGGATAGTAACATGAAGACATAGAGGAAGAGGAAGAGGGAGAGGAAGAAGTAAACAAGAATAAAAGTAAGGAGCAACAAGAAGCATAAGAGCATGGAGTAGGTGTTGGAGGAGGAGGAGGAGAAGGAGAAAGAGAAGTAGTAGAAGAAAAAGAAGAAAAAATGACAAGTCGTAAGAGAAGGAAAATAAAGTTGGTTTTACCTCCATTGAACCCTTGATATAAATTTAAAAAGGTACATATTTTTATCAGTGTAATAATTGCACTTTTAGGTGCAAGTGCTAGTGATTATATATAATAGGCTATACCAATTATAGTGTTGAATCCTCTTACTAGAAAATGTAATTTTGGAGGAGGAGAAGATACACATTTTTTTAGTATCTCTCATGATATAAAATAATGGTAATTGTGTATATTAGGTGTATGCAGATCTGAAATGGTGGATAGATTGGCATGTAATGGTTTAGTACAAGCCAATGTGAAAAGAATTATAGGAGTAGTGATAGCTTACATATAAATGGTGAATTAGATAGATATGAAAGTATAAGCTACCTAGTAAATACAAGTCGAACTTGTATACTTTGTGTAGTGGTAAAGTGGATAGTGAAATAAGGTAGTCAAACTTACTTATGTTTACATTTATTTTTGAAGTCCAGCCTATGATACCCTATCTACTTAGGAATATATGAAGATAACTTAGGTAGAGGTAAAGACAATAGTGGAGAAATGTAATATTTATGAGATGGACTCTATGCCAACACTACATAAAACATGAAGAGAATTTTATACAAAATATATTAATTGTAGAAGCAGGAACCAAATATTAATAAAATAATGATCAAATAAATGAATCTTACAATTAATATATTTAATTTACATAGATTTTTAATTAATGCTATCAATCATATCTAAGTCAACCTAAATATTAAAAGCTAAAATAGCAAGCAAAATTTTTTGGTTGGCCACAACAACATCATAAGTTCATTAGCTACCTCTAATTGATCAAAACTAATATAAATAATGCCCAATTTGCAAAAGATGCTCTTCCTAAACCACTAACTTTTCTTCCTAAAATACTATGTAAACCATAGGAGTCTGAATTGAGATTAACCTTAACATACATTTTCCCCATTGTAACAGCTAGAGAAGTGGTCTGTTGAGAATTGTCTCAACCTTGCAAGCTTTTTTTGAAAAATTGTAGAAAATTGTAGAATTTGACTTGGTGGTAGTTTTTCACATTTTTATGAGCTAGAAAAAATGTATGAGTTGTTAAAAATATGTCTTATCCCTAGTACAATATAGAAGGACTATTTTTAGAATATAAACAGCTCATTGTATGACTTTTTTGGGGGTCTAGAATAGAGAACAAAATTATGGATGAAAATATTGTTCTTAGAGTTACAAATGACAAGTGGGTAACATGTGGCATGATTTTGGCCCATGGTTTTGTAAGACCACAAATGGTTTAAAAGTTGTAAACCACTATAAAATGAGGGCTTGGGGAGGTGTTTGAATCATTGAGTTCTATTTGAAGGATTGGGTGCTAGAAGGAATATCTCTGAGTCTGAGTCTGAATTTGAGTTGTGGTGATTCACTCTTGTAATCTTCTTGATTTGAGAATACATTGTGTGGGTTTTGGAGGGTGTGATTTTTCTCCTAGGAGGGTTTCCCCATGGTAATCATTGTGTTATGCTTTCATTATTATTTTGATTATGTTATTATTCATTTCTTGAGATCTCTGCAATAGTTGATTGAGTTTGTATAATTGTCCTCTCAAAGGTTAGTGCAATAAGTAATTTCATGCTCTTTTCCTTCCTTACAAATGGTGTCAAAGCCTAGCTAGTTTTGGTTCTATTTTTTGGGTACGAGGTCTTTTTGATCTAATCAAGGTTTGACTGGAGCTTGTGCATAGGTTTTTATTTCTATATTGTGGGATTGCAAACATGACAAGCACATCAGGGAAGATTGATGTGGAGAAGTTTTTTGGCACAAACTTTGAGATGTGGAAGCTAAAGATGGAAGCTTTATTAATATCAAGATCTATGGGATGTGACTAATGAGAATAAGTTGAGGCCCATAGATCTAACTTTAGCCACATAGTATGATGTGATAGATAGAAAAGCTAATGGTCTCATCAAATTGTGTCTTGTAGACTCAATTCTAATTAATTCCCATGAGTAACCTACCGCAAAGAAGTTTTGGAAGAAGCTAAGTGAGATTTATCAAGTAAAATTTCTTGTGAACAAGATTTTATTAAGGAAGAAGTTGTATTCCTTGAGAATGGAAGAAGGTGGATGAATTTCTAAGCATCTTAAAAGTTTTAATATGTTGGTGACCTCAGTTGACCTCAGTTGGGGTGCTGATGAATGAAGAAGAAACATGCCAAATCTTGCTATGTTCATTGCCAAACTCATGGGACAGCCTTTTCATGGCCAGAGGGAGCACCTCAATTGTCTTGAAAATGAAGGACATTGTTGGTTCTCTACTTTTTGAGGAGATGAGAAGGAAGGTCTCTCTGAATGCCAAAGAGGCTTTAAGTGCTCAAGGAAGATAAATAGAAAGAGGAAAGAATGAAAAGTAGCATGGCCATTCTAAATTCAAGAATCAAGTGAAATCAAAATATCCTAGTAAGTCCAAGGCGATCTTCTAGAACTATGGCAAACCTAGACACTTCTGAAAGGATTGTAAAGAGGAGAAAAAGGGAAAGAAGAAGAAGCAATATTTTGATTCTATATCCGAAAAGGAAGATGGAGATGTTTTCATCATAGCCTTGGCCACTCATGCAGGTGACAATGTATTATTGGTAGACTTAGGTGCATCTTATCACATGAATCCTAATAGAAATTGGTTTAGTAAGTATGAAAATTTTGATGGTGGTAAGGTGTATTTGGGTGATAACTTAGTTCTTGATATTGTTGGTCATGGAATTATTCATGTGAATTTTTTTGATGGTAGAATTAGAAGATTTGATGGTTTCTTACATATCTTGGGACTAGTGAGGAATTTGTTATCTATTAACAAACTAATAGGTGCGGGTGTGCATGAACAATTTTCTAAAATAGGTGTGAAAATGGTGAGAGGTGCTATGGTAATAGAAAGAAGTAGATTAGGTACATTGTACTAGTTTGATGCATGCATGGTTGAGTGTAATAGTAAGATGACAACATTATTGGAGAAGAAGAGAGTTTCTTTTTCAAAAATGGTCACAGTTTCTGGTTACCCAAGGGTGCTTTATCTACTAAATCAAAGATGTGTAAAGAGAAGACTATGTTATGGCACTAGAGACTTAGCCAAATAGGTGAGAAGGGTCTATGAAACTTAAAAAATAAAAACCTTGTTGATGGGTTGAGTGGCTGTAGTCTTGAATTTATTTTTTGGGAGCATTTTATCTATGGTAAACAAAACCAAGTTTAGTTTTACTCAAGTTCTCATAAGTCCTCATGTATTTTGGATCTAATCCATTCAGATGTATTTGGTCTAGTTGATGTTCCTTCTATTGACAGATTAGTTTATTATATTTCCTTTATTGATGATCTCAGTAGAAGAACATGGGTTTATTTCCTTAGGAGTAAAGGTGAATTTTTTAGTCGTTTCAAAGAATTCAAATCAATGATTGAGTTGCAGAATGGAAAGAAGATAAAGTGTTTGAGAATTGTTACTGGTGGTGAATTTTTCTCTAATGATTTCAACACATTTTATAAAGATTGTAGTAATAAGAGAGAGAAGACAACTTTGTATTCTCCAAATAGAATGGAATTGTAGAATGAATGATCAAGACCTTGATGGAGAAGGCTAGGAGTATGTTGAGTGCACTAGACTGAAACAAAAGTTGTGGGTTGAATTTGTAGCCACTACTTGCCACTTGATAAATAGGTCTCCTACATGTAGTTTAGAATGTCATTCTAAGTTACAGAGAATTTATAATATGAATTAAGTTATTTATGATTGTATTTTTTGAAAATGACTTTGATTAATATTTTACTAAAACTAAAAATATATTAAAAATCAATTATAGTTTAATTTATTTTATAAAAATGTATGACCATGATTTTTAAATAAAAATTAAGATTTAATAACTTGTTTTTTAAATATTTTTTGTAAATTACATTTTAAACTAAAATATAAAAGTATGTTCTATAATTTCTATTTTTCTAAAGTTAATTTAGAGCACACTTAGGTAATTTTTGGTACATATAGATAATATTTTAATATTATATTTATTAATTGTAGAAATAATGATAATTATATTTTTTTAAGATAAATATTTTTAAAATGGAGTATTTATAATTAATCTAAAATATTCTTTTTCTTTTTATTATGGTATCGATTTTACAAATTTAGCTTCATATAACTTACGTAATATATTTCATTACTACTTGTATTTTATATCCTACTACTTTCACAATATTTTGGTATAATTTAAGTTTGCAAAGATCCAATTCTTGGGCAAGGGTAAAATAGTTTAGCTTCTACTTTGTGAATTGGGATCTTGATGGCCTTTTCACTATATAATTTATGTATTCCATTTCAATGTCACTACTATCTATTGAACAATGGAGAGTTCAATCTACCTTTGACTTCTTACAATATAAGCAGGGACTAAAGCTCTATCAAAGATCTTGTTTACACTTTGCTCTTCCCACTTCTTTTCTCTTTCCTCTCTCATCTTTTATGTCTAAATAATTTTCATTAGGATAAGTAGGAGATTTTTTTTTCTAACAAATCAAATCATGACATTGCTATCAAGATTTAGCTTAAAAAAATTTAGGTCTAATTTATTGACTCATTTTTCATGAAAAATAGTTTCCAAGAATTACTCTCTCATGAGAATTAATTTTCCACTTAACACTTCTTGTCTCTAGATAATGTTCACAAAGGTGCAACATAGCAATTATGAGGTCACCCATCCACACAACAATATGAGTAGCAATGTTAGCTAGTCATAAATCAGATAGGAATACAAATATAGTACATGATGTGGGACATAAGTATTTCAAAATG